>JBANCY010000069.1:0-87642 GCA_037040045.1 Phorticella flavipennis
ATATACAAGAACAACAAAGGAAGTTGAAGAAGAAGATGAACATTTAGCGCCTTATTATTGAGTCCTTAGCAAAAAGAAAGAAAGAAAGATAGAATTCAGCAGACTAAACAAAGAAATGCTGTTAAATATTGAATTGTTTAAATCGCTACATGTTATATACTACTTAAATATTATTATATTATATTATATTATATTATGATTATCATATGTTATATATATATATATATATATATATACATATACATTATGAACTTAAGTGCTAACTAAATCAACCAAAACACAGGCCAATCATAGAGCGTAGCATAGCAATCCGAATACCCCTTAAAAAACGAAAAAAAAAAGAAAACAAAAAGAAAAAGAAGAAGAAAAAGAAAAACAAAAGGAAGAAGAACAATACATATATACACACATACACACACACACACACACACATACACACACAACTCAAGTAAATGTTATTGTAAATCAAAGATATGCGTACTTTTTTAGAACTTAAGTAACAACAACAAACAACAACAACAACTGAGTACTAACAACAACAACAACAATCTAGTTTCTAGGCCTATTTAACTATATATATATACATACCTATATATATATATATATTTAGCCATAGTTAAACCGAAAAACAGAAACAAAGAAAACGAAACTTGTTAACAATTTTGTTTTGTTTTGTTTTCCCATTTATCACTTTATCTTTTGTCTTCTAACAAATACAAGCACAATCTATATATATATATATATAAAATTTGTTATTAGTTTATAAACAAAATGTGTGTTTAATTTTTATTATTATTTTTTAAATATATTTTGTTTGTCAACTCACAAAAATTACATATTAAAAATATTTGTTGAAAACAAAAAACAAAAAAACAAAAACTTAGTTAAATTTAACTCAATTGTGTATATATATCTGAAATCATGTTGCTGTTGGAATTATGCTGCAATTTATACTATATATCCTCGACCCCCCCCTTAGACACGCCCACTAAGTGTATACACTTCAAGTACCTTTTTAGAACGAAAGAAAGAAAGAAAGAAAGAAGAAAGCAGAAAACGAAAATAATATTAAAACTAAAAAAAGAGAAATTTAATCAAATCAAAGCTAAAATTTATGGACAATTGTTAAATAGAAATTTATAAGAAAAAACCAGAGTTGCTTTCGATTGTTTAAATATTGTTTTTTGTTAAGAAAAGAACAAGAAAAATTACAAATCTTAAATAAGAATTAAATGCAATTTGCAACAATATGCTGACAATCGCCGCAGCACACACACACACCCAGACACACCACATATATATATACATATATCGATATATATCGATATACACATCTATTAGCTAATATATTGTTATAGCCCCCCGCCTCATCGAGTTATAACTGAGCAAAGCTTAAAACGCGAGACTTTTTTTAGCCTAAAAAGTGCAACTACAAAGAGAACTTTAAAGTTTTTTCCCGCCCCCGGTTCCCAGTTACCTACCAGCCCCCAGTCCCCAGTCCCCTGTTTATCTATTCTATATACTTATACATATTTACTTACATACACACATAATGACGTATCTGATCTGATTTATGCCCTGATTTGTCAGTCAACACAATTTACTATATTATTATATATTATGTTCAGAAATCAGTTTGTTAATGTTTTTTTTTCGCTATTTTAAAATATTTTTTTTATTATAATTACTATTAAACAAAATCTATATAATAATATTAAATTTATTATCATACTATCATTATTATTAAATATATATGATTATGATTTCTTTGAGTACCAAAAATACACACAAAATGTGATTTCATTTCAGTTTTTCCATTGTTTGTTTTTCTTTTCTTTCTTTTTTTTCGGAAAGTCTAGGATTTATATATATAAATTTTTGGTTTGTATTTCAAGTGTGCATCGAGATGACAAATGTTTTTATTGAAAATGTTGGCTTTTCTGAAGAATTTATATAGCCTGATCCCAATTGACTTCTTGATCTCTGGGTCTATCTATCTGTCTATACGAGTCTATAAGAGTTAGAGACTTCAAGGGACTTTTGTGAAGGGCCGTGTTTACCATACGCAGGCAGGACGATACCATGCCCAGATAACCGATAAATTCGACATTTCCTGTGCATTTATAGAGCTATCGGCTTCAAAAGTGGTATATTATTATTATATGGCCCTTCGGGTCAAAGCCTGAATCACTTTTTGTCTTTATTTCTGCCTCCTTCACTGAAGAACTTTTTTTACGTGGGTGGATTTCAAATTTCTTCGCCACAACCTAGTTTTCCTAGGAGGGTCATGCCTCAAGACATGAGCGGGACTCGAACTCGCACCTCTTGTCTATCCACTGGACCACCGAGGCCCCAAAAGTGGTATATATGGTCACGAATATACACTGCAAGTCATTTATACAACCCCGTCAATTTCCTCGAATGTAAAGGAATTTACAACAGTCACAATTTTTATCCTAGAATCATGAAATTTGGTATATAGATGCCCATTGACCCTATATAGCAAGTGGCATCAAATATGTTTGTGCCCATAAATTCTACAGTTCTTATCATAATGATTTGAATTTGGGATAATAAATTTCGTGTTCGAGTCCCGCTCATGACCCTCCTAAAAAAAACTAGGTTGTGGCGTAGGATTTGAAATCCACCCACGAAAAAAAATCTTCAGTGAAGGAAGCCACAAATAAAGAAAATTAGTGCTTCAGGCTTTGACCCGATAGGGTTTTTATGGCTCTATAATAAAAATATTATATATTCATGTCATAAAGTAATGCTGCAATTTAAGAAGGAAGGAAAACGATCCAAAATACATTTTTTCTTTAAAAATATCATTGATTTATTTAGCTACTTTCAAAATAAAATGGAATACAGAGCACTGAAGTTATCTAAGAATAAAATGAAGAAGGATGAGAATCTAAAATAAAGACTGTACAGCAGTTATAAAAAAAAACAGGCAGACAGGCTCTGAGATGGATAAAAATCAGAGAAATATATAGAGAATGGCTGAAAAACTGACAGAAAAACAGACAGATCGGTAGAACGTCGGATGAATAGACGGATAGACAAATAAATAGATAGATAGATAGTTAAACAGGCAGGTGGACATAATATAGACAGACAGATAGACATCAAATATCTTGTTCTAAATTGCTTATAGGCGAAATAATCCTACTTAGTTCTTTTAGAATGTTTCGACAATTCTGTTCCAAACTACATCGGACATTAATGTCAAACTATGCACACGTAATTTTTTTTCCATTAACCCTTCTTTTTTTGGTCCTCAATCCAGAATATTCCTTACAAATATCCATTTATATAGTTAGAATAACCGAATTTTACGCCTCCCAAGCCTAATGAGAATCGAAAGAAGGAAAAGAAAAATCGAGAAAAATAAAAATGCCAAATGCAATATTTAGTAATATAGCTTCATAATCTGGAACATTTTATGGAAAATGCCTAGGAAAAAAAAACGTAATATTATATTAAATAGAGAGTTTTTCAATTCTATGTTTAGTTTTAGTTGAGAAATCCAAGAGCAATGCGTGTAAATGAACTACTGAAAGTGCCTCTAAAATATATGTTTTTCTCTTTTGATTTCGATCATATACATATATACATACGAGAGTACATATATAGTTTTAGTTTTCAGTCTTAGTTAGGGTATGCTGAAGTGAAATGCGGCAACGGTGCTTTAGAGCTGGTTGACTGGTTTCAATAGGCAAAGCTTGCTGAAGCATATAGTCCATATATAGGTCTAGTCGTCGTTAGGTCTGAGATATTTTTTCTGTTAAAATGTTAGCTTAAAGCTTCTACAGTTAGTTGGCTTGGCAGTGCTTGGCAGACATACCATACCATATGTACACCCATTCAGTCCAGAGTAATACAAAAAAAGGCAAAACATCTATATTATATATATACTATATCTATACACAAACACAAAGACGAACATTTATAGTTACAGGGTATCTAAAGACATGTCCACAATAATAACAATAAAACTGTAAGACGTCTGAAGTCTGATGCGAAAAGGCTTGTTTTAGACAGGGAACCATTTATGCCACGCCCCACAAAAATTTCGAGTTTATTAACTATGCGTGTACATACATAAATACATACATACATATACATATATATATATATTTACATATATATATAAATGTCATGATGAAAATGTAATATCTGTTTGCCCTCCAAGGTTTCAACTTGCGCCTGTTTTTATGTCTAAAACCTGTACCAAAACCAAAAGATCATGATAATGATGTTGATAATGATAATGATGATGATAATGATAATGATGATGATAATGATGATGATAACGATGTAAAGAACGATAAAAATGCAACACACAAAAACCAACTAAGGCATATTAAGTATCTACAGTATATTTATATACATATACACAAATACATATAAATATATATACATATATATCTATATAGATTATAAAAAGAAATTGATAAATTGAAAGAGTTGCCCTGTATTTTTTAGAGCAATATTTTTCTACTTTTTCGAAGAGCAACAACAAATGCAACAAAATTTAAAATGTAAAAATTTCGAGTTATAATATTATTATAATACTGGATGAAAGCGCCGATTATGTTATTTGGATTGATTTTGGGCTTGATGAGCTAAGTATATGGCATACACAGACATACACACACCCACACACTCACACTCACACAAATTGTGGTTATGTATTTCTATGACACAGACACACACACAGAGACCGATAAAAAGACCGATAGTCACTCGATTTTGTTAAAAAAAAACACACCTCTTGAAATAGCTAATTGACCTGTATGTATATATAAATACATGCTTATATACATATGTATATAATACACACAGACAACACACAAACATACAAATACATACATATATATATATATAGCATTAATATTACCTTTAAAATGGATTACATAAAAGCAAACTGAACAAATCTAAGACATGTTACGAGTAGAGTGCAAAAATAAAAACTAAAACTGAGAATCTAAATACATTAACCGATTTGGTCGATATTTTTTGTTTTGGAACCTTTTCCACAGCTTTCTAGCTCTACCCAAAAGTTGAGCTATCAAACTATGGAGACGACCGATAGTGTTCGGAACGATTGGCCATATATTTAAGAGGAGACTTAAGGCTGTTTTTTTTAGATGAAAATATATATTATATTTTCCCCGAAATCTATTCGGATCGTTCTGAATGTAATTTTAGGGCTACCAAAGTTTTCTTTAGACGTCAGAGAGGTATTGAATCGGCAAGGCTACTCTTAAAACTCTTGAAAGTATGCAACATGTGTTAGGAGTGAAAAGTATAGCTGAAAAGAGCACTGGGACTTAAAGCTGAAGCTTAGTCGAAAGACAAGCTGGAAATTTTTTAATCAAATCTTTTGAGGAACATATGAAATATGGAACTAATCGCTATCCTTGTCAACTAACTTTTAATTGTATAGTTCTGCCGGTTCCGACTAATGCAAAGCTTCTATACATTATTATTATTATTATTTACAAAGTTGACTTAGGTTTTAAAACTTAAAACTTAACTTTTAACTTTAGGAAAAGGGTCATGGTAACAGAGACCTTCAGCTGAAAAAAGCTAACCTTCTATACAAAAGAAGTCTATGCATCAAGTTTTAGGAAGATTGTTCAAAAACAGTTGGATTAGTTTGAACAGATACAGTTAGACATACGATTTCATCAATTAGAAACATATGAATGTGAAGTTCCTAATATTAAGGTGAATATTTAATTTTCTTCAAAAAAGAGCTTCTCTTTATTCGTAACAATTTGAAAATTTGCATGCGTGTTTAAGATTTGTTATAGTCAATCGGATGCATGCAGATAACGTTCATCTGAATAAAATAGCATGAAAAGGAAGAATCTAACAGAATCACCCCATTCGGGGGATATCCCAAAGCTTGCGACCTTATGGCATCCATCTGGATCAAACATAGACTGTATTAAGGCAAAGTTGTTGATGTAAGGGCATATTCCAACTGAAGAGCTTTCAAGCAAAATGAAAGGTCGGTTAAAAATTTCACGCTCCAAAAATCATCTTGCATATAATGCGAATCAAAAATAATTAGGTAACACACGCATTAAATATCATTTCAGTCTTATAGACCAATACCAATACCATGATTTTTCAATTATTATAAAGTAATTTTGGGGTAATATTAAGTCTTTTTAATTTAAAATTGATTTGCTCTACAAGCCCTTGGGTCAATGCGCAGTTCCTCCTCTATAAGCAGAATTGTCCTTTGGCTTGGCTTGGAACTGGTTCTGAAAAATAGTTTTTGGATCCGAATGGTTTGACTGCTCCGACTCACTTTTACTTTCGGGATAAGTATTGCACGTCGAATCGCATGTTATGATAGAGCTAGAGCTTCAATCCGAATCCGAAACACTGCTGAGGTTCCATTTCCTCACCTCGGGGCGAAACAAACCATGATCTTCACTTTGAGTTTTTGGTTCACCATTGGGGCTTGTTGGAGTTGTAGTTCTGGTATTTGTGCTTGGATCCAAATCCGAATCACTGAGATGGCATACCTTTCAAACGTGGCGGAACACAACTTGTTCTTGTTTAGCTAATGGCTCCTTTGCTGCCGGTAGCTTTTTTCTTCCCCGGGGATCTGCCTCTCATTACTGGGGCTGCTTCAGACGTTTTGATCGGACGTTCCACTTATGTGCTGAGCTGTGGTGCCGGCCTGGGTTAGTTTTATGGAGCCAATCTGGCTTCTAGCTTCAGTTTCAAAAAATCCCCAATCCCATGGGGCTTGTGATGCGCTACCCGTTGGAGTTGTAGTTCGTGTGGTGCCGATCTGGCCCCTACTCATGGTGGTCGAAAGAAGGGTTGCAGCTTGATTAGGAAATCCCTTACCGATTGGGGGTTTTGGTGCGAAATCTCTTGGAGTTGAACCGATTTGCCGCTCAGGTTCGGTTATCTCCTCTCGGCCCGGTACAAAACTTTCTATGGAGTTTTTGGTGGTGTTTGGGTTTGTTGTGGAGTTGCAGAAGCAATTTTGGGCTTGTAATTTTTGGCTCCTGGTGGTCTTCCGCGTCTTTTGGGGACTGGCACGTCAGGGAAAGCCTTCCTTTTGGCGGGTGGACGTTCCCTCTTGGCGGGGGTGCTCCTAGTAATTGGTGCAGTTGGAGCGCTAGCCATTTGCGCTAAAGAACCGCTAAAAAATTTATTTTCGGGAACACCTTCTTTAAGGCAGGACGGCCATTACCAATTGCTGCTAGTGCAGCACCACCCATTTGAGCAGTACGAGCGATAAGCATTTGGCGCATTCCCATGGAGGCTGGATGTGCATCCCCGACGACCGTGTTGGACACCTACCACTATCTCGTTATTGTCATGTTGAGTATTTCTAAATTATATTCCAGAACGAATAAAAATTTTAATTTAAATTTAAAATAATTTAAATTTATACTTACTTTAAGCTCTTTTTCAACAACATAGCACAATCTTTTACATTGAATTACGTTTTTTCTTGGGAAATTACTGAATTATTGGGTCTTAACTCTAGAAAATCTCGAACCAAGTGAAAAGAAATCACAGAGCTACATTTGACAAAATCAAAGCGAGCTGCCAGAAACTTCACTCCAGAAAATTAGCTTTTCACGCAGATTTGTATTTGATTTATTATCGATTTTGACAGCACTTTTTGGATAAATCAAAATGATTATAATCATTTCATGAATATTTATTCAACACTCGATTGATAAATAATTTTTTTTCAATAATTTTAGAATTGCATATTTTCAAATATGTTTACTAGCGCGATATCTTGTTTTAATTCAAACAAGATAGAGTGTTGCAGTCGAGAGTGCTCGGTCAGCTGTCTCTGAGGTGGCCTTTGCGTCAGCCGCCTTCCCCATAGATGAATTTTTACACTGTTTTGTGATTAACTTCTGTGTTTATTTTCCGATCCACTTGAAACTTTCAGTGTAAGTTCGAAATACATTCCAAAATAGGTGTGCGGGAAATCTAGTTCAAATCAAATTGCACCTTTTATCAATGTTTTTTTTTTGCGGGGGATACCCGCAATACAAACCTATATGCCGAAGCTATAAAGGTATAGCCGCCAGGTAACATAATGCATATTTCACCTTTTGCCATTTTAGCTCGTTTTCGGCCAGTTTTGAGTCTTGTAACTTTGATGTTTATGATCCGATTGTATTGAAATTTTCAGAATCTGTTAATGATACAATCATAAATTTATATTTTGGAAATCGATTCATTATAATAATTATTGTGGAAAATTAAATCACTTTTTAATTTAGGGGGAACCAAATTAGGTTGGAAATCAACTTTGAATGCCACTTACTGCATGGTATCTATGGGCACCCACGTACCAAATTTCATGACTCTTGCACAAAAATTGTGGCTGTTGTAAACATTTCGTTACTTTCCGGGAAAATGGAGAGGTGTATCAAAATTTTGGAAAATCATGACCCATTTTATCGAAAATTGTTTTTATCGGGCGAAGGGGGCGTGTTATAATCATAGATTATAGATTTTAAAGTCGGTTAATGATACAATTATAAATATATATTCTGGAATTCGATTTTAGGGGGGAACCAAATTAGGATGGAAATTTTTGATGTAACATTCTGCATGGTGTCTATGGGCATTTACATACCAAATTTTATGATTCTAGCATACATGTTGTGGCTGCAATAGACATTTTGTTACTTTAATGGAAAATGGAGGGGTGTATCGAAATTTTGCAGATAGGGCTAAATCGATTCTGCCACTGATGCTGATAAGGAATATATATATATATACTTTATAAGGGTCTGCCACGCCTGCTGCTGCCTACAAACATTCCAACAACTCTATTCATTTCCATTTTCCAAATGGGATTAGGGAATGCAAAATGGTTTGAAGGGTGGTTGATCTTGAAGGGTGTCACTGGGCGTGGAGTGATGGGAGGGCTTAAGTAAACCTCAGTTGCGACTGCGCATTGCCTTCAGAAGATTTTACGCGCATTTTGGCATAAAACAATAGCAATGAAATATTTCAATAAATTGCCACTATGTGGCGCATACAATAAAAACGAGCCATAGATGGCGCCTGTGAGGCCAAGCGCCTTGAAGTATGCAAGATTTTTGGAAATTCATTGTAAGTTTCGAAAGCTGCTTAAGAAGTGTGGAAGGGGCTGAAATATATAAATGTTTTTATATTAAATTTCGAATGAAATTCCGGGTGTATTTGTTTTGGAATACAGTATATTCGTCTTTATTGAATTTGATTTCTCTGTTCAGTTTTACATGCTATATAAACTATTTATTATTACAATAATATTATTTATATATTTTATTTATATATTTATTTTGAAGTATTTGCATTACTTTTTCCTCATTTTTCTCGTTTTTCGTTTTTCTTCTCAACTTCATTGCTTCTTCTTCCACGTTTTCTCCATTTTCGTTTTCGATTTCGTTTTCAATATTCGTAAATGTCTTTTGCAATTTAGCGCAAAACTTTTAAAAATTTTCGCATATTTTTGAATGAAAATGTTAATTTACAAATTAACACAATGTAGATATATATGTATATGTATTGTATGTATATATGTAAAAAAACAGGCTCTTAAGTTAACAAAAAAAAATTGCATCGTTTATAATTAAATTGTTTGTCTGCCGGCAACAATTTTTCACTACAAAAAAAATTGTTGCTTTTGTTTTAAATTTTTTTTTGTATATATGTTTGTTTGGTTTTTTTTTTATTTTTTAAGTTTTAGTTGTTAAATCTCATGTTATTTTTTAAATTTTTTAATCGAATGTTTTTGCCAAAGTGTCGAGTGCTTAAGTTTAGGCCACTAAAGTGTAATTTGCTCTTCGTTTTCGTTCGTCTTCTATTTATTTATAATCTTTTGATATTTTTGCTGCTTTATTTATTTTTTGAAATTGGGCACATTTGCTTAATAATTTTCATTAATGTTTTTTATTAATATGGTTAAGTTTTTGTTTGTTTTTTTGTTTTTAATATTTTTTGTTTTTGTTTTTTGCATTGCTGGGCGGATTTGAAACTGAAAACGGTGTTGGTTTCTTTTGCTTTTTCTGCTGTTTTGTAGAGCTGAAATTTTTGTAAACTTAAGAGATTTCTGAGTGTTTGTCTGTGTGTGTGTTGTGTGTGTGTTGTGTGTGTGTGTGTTACCTTAACAGATCTGTGTTCGTCTGGGTTTTTCGGAGTCTGCAAACATTGTTAAAAAAGGAATTATTATTATTATTTTATGGCCATAACAACCCCATCGGGTCAAAGCCTGAAGCACTGTTTTCACCTTTATTCCTGCTACCTTCACTGAAGAACTTTTTCCCGCTGGATTTCAAATTCTACGCCACAACCTAGTTTTTCTAGGAGGGTCTAGCCTATTGACATTTCGTCTTATAACTTCGGTGATTATGATCCGATCGTTGCGTTGGGTGATGACATTGCAATGAATTTACATTCAGGTGCTCCAACTATTTTGATAAGAATTGTTGAAAATATAAGCACTTATTTAATTTAGGGATGACCCAATGAACATAAAAAAAATTTTGGATGCCACTTTCTGTGTGGTATCTATTGGCACTCACATACCAAATTTTAAGACTTTTGTATAAAACTTGTGACTCCTAAACTCATTTCATCACTTTCCGGGAAAATGGACGGGTGGACCAAAATTTTGGGGAATTCCAATCTGCAGATTATAATCATGACCCTATTTACCGAATCTAGTGTCGATTGCTCTATAAATGCCAAAGTTATGCCAATTTTATCAAAAATCGTGTTTATCGATTATTGGGCGAAAGGGACGTGACATCCGAAATTTTAAACAAAACCGTAGTGCGTATGCTATAAACAAATCTTCGTGCCAAGTTTGAAGTCTGTAGCTCTTGTAGTTTCCGATATCTTCACGTTCATACAGACGGACGGATAGACAGACGGACATGGCTAAATCGACTCTAAAAAGTATTGTCAGAAGAATATAATAATGATATACGAGTGAAGACTCTACCGATTAAGAAGATGCTGGAAAACCCATAATTCACAGGATTCTATATAGCAAGTCTCGGAAAATGTTCTCATAGAAAAGAGTAAATAAAATTACTTGAAAATAGTTAAGGTGTTCGACTTTCTTTGATTAAAAAGCAAACTTCAACTGGCAAAGATGGTTTCACGAATTAGAGAGATGCATCACATCAATGCTAGATTTTTGGAAGATATTAACCCATGGGATACCGTTGGGTACCGTCTTATTGTAAGTCGTACATTGGGTACAATTAAGTACCAACTAAGTATCATATGGGCACCATTAAATACCACATTGGGTACCAATAGATACCGTCGAAGTACCACGTGGGATACCAATAGGTAGCACCTTAGTTGCGCCAAGTGAAAGACCTGAACCAATGAGAAGTACCACATTTGTGCTACCATGAAGAGAATTTTTGCCAACTCTCTCTAACAAACGAGTGCGTTCTCTCAGATGTAAAATACAATAGGTGTCACCAGACAATATTAATAGATACTATGTAATATCTAAAATTCTTATGATCAACATATGTGAACATAGAAACATTTGGACTTTCTTGCACGTATGTACCTGCTATAGTTATAGATACGAGCTCTGTTAATTTTCGAAGATCTAAGTTCTTTTATGGAAACTCTTATCGGAGTACGAACATGAAATTCTACTAAATTATTGATATATGGCCATAACAAACCTATCGGGTCAAAGCCTGAAGCATTATTTTCCTATATTTCTGCTTGCTTTAATGAAGAACTTTTTTTTGCGTGGGTGGATTTCAAATCCTACTCCACAACCTAGTTTTTCTAGGAGGATCGTGCCTATTGACATGAGTGGGACTTGAACTTCCACCTCTTGTTTGGCGGGACAGTGTGGTATCCACTGGTCTACTGAGGACCCTCTGAAGTTCTACTAAATACAGAAACTCCTTAGATCGGTATCTCTCAGATGGAACAAAGTTTTCACTGTTTATCTATGACTTAACTTTTTAATGAGGTGTTACCCATATATCGATTGAAAATATTGGAATCCATATGTATAATACCACGACGAGGATTTTTTAAGAAATGTGAAAATGGAAATTTTCCATATGGGATGACGCGTAACGTCAAATGTTTGCAGTTCTATGAAAATTTTGCTGTAGTGCTTGGGATCTATAAGATCCAAATGTAAGCCTATAGCAACTGGTGTATCTTTTAGGAGGGGTTGTATCTATGTGTGTGTATGTGTGTGTGTGTTTTAATAACTGTTTGTAATTTGTTGTTGTTTTTGTAAATCTATAATACTAAATGTACTCATACTACTCGTATTCGTACTCGTTTTGCCTGTTATGGTGAACTGCTAAAAATAACTGCATATAACTACGCAATACCGTTATAATATAATGTTGATATGGTCTGTTTTAAGATGTGAATTTTCATTATATCAATATATATATATATATATATATATATATTCTAATGCTTTTTGTTTTTTAAATTGTTATTTTGTCTATTTTATGTACAATTCATCTTGTTTTTTCATCAATTACTTGGCAAATTCTATAAAATTAGGGGTATTTCTCTGCTCATATTTCTTTCTTTTTTTTGGGTTTATTGTTTATGTGTGTGTGTGTGTTTCTGGGGTGCGGCTGTGTATAAGACTGTATATCACCGTGGGCTTAAATTCATTTATATTCATATAGATTATATATATTTATATAATATATATATATAAGTATATATGTATGCAAAGTTGAGCTTTGACCAAAAAAAAGTTTCTGTTTTTTGTTTTTCATTTTTTTGCAGTATAAAAAAAGCCTGTTTTTTTCATTTGTTTTTTTTTGGTTTTGTGTGTAGAATTGGAAGGATAATTTCTTATGCAATTTTGTATTTGATTTTGTTTACGCTTAATCATATTTACAGTTCAAAAAGTTATCGATAGCTATCGATAAGCTTATGTATATATAATATTTTGATTCTTTATGTTTGCTAAGTTAATTAAAATTAATTACGTATTATATTTCGATTTTTTTTCTTTGCTTTATGTATTGATTTATCGATATTGTTATCGATATATATATATATGTATATATATATATATTGTAACTAACTTGCAATGCTACTAGATCTATGCAAAAAACTTTACGCTCTACACTTGACTAGAATTAAATGTATCTAGAATGTAACTGTAAATGTATTCTCTTCCTTTTTTTCAGCTTTAGCTTTAGCTTTATCTGTAACTGTAAATGTAGCTGTAACTGTTGGCTAGCACCGCTTCTGCACCTGCTTTATCATATGCTCATATCGTCTATATATAATGTAATATAATATAATATAATATCATGCCGTATATGGGATTATTGTATTCGGTAGGGGGTTTTTGCAGCTAAAAATGGAAAACTCGGCCCGAACTGCAATAACTGTGCATCTGTGTGTGTGTGTGTGTGTGTGTGTAAGGGAGAGAAGTGGAGCGGGGCTGGGGAAAGCGTGCTTTGTTTTGGGATAGTTAAAAAACTGTTTGCGAGTACTGTAGTTCCTCAACGCTGACATCAAACGTTCGTTTTGGATCAATTTACTTTTTGGCAAGAAAGTTGTGTCGGGCCCAATTTCTTAAATTTCAGAAGCATTTTTGGCTCATTTTAAGCGGTCTTAATCCACATCTGTTTAGAAAAGTATATCAAGGTGTTCCGCAAAATTTCAGAAGCATCGAAGAGTAAGCAAGGCTGTAATCAAGATAACTTGGGCTTATACTTGACAGACTTGAGGAAACTGTTTTTGAAACTATTTTTCCTTAACACATTCTTTCCAGCAGTCGATATTAGCCATATTGATTGAGCTTTTTCTACCATTACCAGAGTTCAAGTTATCGATAAATTTTCAATCTCATGGAATTGTGTGATTCGACGTCCTTGAGACGAATTGCTTTGTTCCAGTTGGGTTTATTATGTCATTCAAATCGAAAGATTTTCCAAGGTTTGATGCGCTTTATGGCGGCGTTATTTTCCTTCCTTTGCTCAAACTTCTTCTTCTAACATGAGTTTTATAAGCTTCTTTCTCAGTCAACGTATGTATACATTTAAGTTCGGCTTTAAAAGGTTCCTTTTTAATCAACCTATGTATAAAGTTGAGTTAGAAAAGGCCGCTCTTCATGCTGATATTTCATATTGTTTATAGCTTCAACCTCTCTGAGAGAGAGTCATATCTGCCAGAATTTATATAACTTCTTCCAACTTCGAGCTGCGAATCTGTTAAAGTAAAATGTTATCTTTTGTCGATCGATGTATCGATTATTCAGGCGTAATTCGTTTTCGGTGAAAATACGACAGAACTTTCTTGCCGAGCCAATTTGTTATTATCTATAAACTGTGTGGATTTTGGAAAGGTTTTTGGTTTTTGAAATTAAAAAGGGTTTTTCGATGGGTTCTTTGTTTTTTTTTTGTTTAAGAAAACATTTTTATTTGATAAAGTTTCATTGATGTTCATGTATTATTGGTATGTTTTGTTGGTTTTGCTTTTTATGGTAATTACAATAATAATAATAATAATAATAATCATAATAATAATAATATAATAATAATAATATAATAATAATAATAAAAAAAAAAATTGATTACAATACGAAAAAATAGTCGATTTAAAAATAATTAAAAACTAAATCATTTTATCATTTATCGATTATCGTTTTCGTGCGACGCCAAACATATCGCCTTATACAATATTATATATATTTTATATATATATGTGTGTACGTTATATATATGTATACATATATATATATATATATATATATATATATGTTCTATATGTATGTGTGTATGTAAATATTATGCATAAATATTTGTTTAATCATATTTGTAATTATTATTTAGCTAAAGCGTATGAAAATGCAAACGTATTTAACATGGTAAAATACAAAAAAAAAAATTATTTCAAAATTATATTTAATTAAAATAATTTAATTTAATTTAATTATTTTTGTAACAAATTTGCTGACAGCGGCAAAAATTTGTTTTGCAATTTTAGTTTTTAATTTCTAGATTTCTTTTTTTTTTTAGTTTTTATACGCTGAACCCAAAACTGACGACTGACCGATAACAGCTATCGAATGGTTATCGATATCGATAAGCTATGCTGAAAATTTTACGGAATTTGTTTTTTTGCTGCTAACAGTTCGGTACAACTGGGTTCAGGGTATCTCGTAGTCGAACACACCTTCGACTACAAATTTTTATAAACTTGTTTTTAATAATTTTTCGTTTTTTTTTTGTTTGTTCTTCAAAATTTTGTGTTTTTTTTTAGGTATTGAAATGTGTTTGGTATATGTTTTAAATTTAGTTTTTGTTGAAATTTTTTGTATATTTATTATGTTTTAATTATAATAATAATTATAATAATAATAATAATAATAATAATAACGCGGCAAAGTTTGGGCCTATGCAAAAGTTATGTGTGTGTTTTGTTTTTTTAAGTTTAGCTTAAACTTTAGCCTAGGCGAAAAAAATGTGTAATTTATTAATTAAAAATTTTATTGGTATTTTTTTTTTGTTTTTTGTTTTTTGTTTTTATCTTTTATAGTTAGGAAAACAGTATTTTTGTTGTTGTTTATGTTTACGATTTCAACTTAGGTGCTAGGCAAAAAAATTGGCTCACTTAGTTTATAATTTTTTTGTTTTTCGTAATTTATTGTTAATTTTATAATTATTTTTATTTTTATACTTTTTGTTTTGTTTTGAAATTTCTTTAGTTCGATATGCGGTTGTCTGTTTTCATCTCTATTTCCTTCGCTATTTTCACAAAAAAAAAAAAATTATGCTATTTTTTTAATGCAAATTTAAAGTACTGTTATTTATATATTTATATATATATATATTTTTATATTTTATATTTATAATTATTATTATTATTAATAATTTAGTGCAGCTTTGCATTTATTTTGCTATATTTTTTATAATAATTAATTTGCATTATTTTTTTGTTTTTTACGTAAATTCAAAATTTACAAAATTTATTGTATTTAGTTTGTTGTCGTTTGGAAAACAAGAAAAAATGGGTTTGTTTTTAATTTTCTTTTTTATTTTTTAACTATCTTTTACTTTGGGTTCGCCTGTTGTTGTTGTTGTTCGTTTTCAGTTATCAGTTTATCAGTTGGTTTCTTTCAGTGTAGTGTTTTCAGTTGGTGCTACTTGAGATCAAAAGATAGTTAAAACTTTAAAGTGCAAAAAAAAAAATTATTTAGTTATTTTAGTTTAGTTTTTTTCCTTCTTTTCATTTAACTATGTACAGAACGGCGTTTTGAGTTATTTACTGTTTTTATCTATTTACAAAAAAAAAAAAAAAAAAAAAAAAATGGTGTCATAATAATAATAATAATAATAATAAGTTTTAGAATGGTAATAAAATTATGTTTAAAAATTCTACCGCCATTTGCTTACAGTCTTCAAGTCGTCAAGAAATCAATTAAATCGTTTTGCAAAATCTGCGTTTTGGTAGAGTTTAGTTTAGGTTTGGGCTTGGATTGGGTTCTTGGGTCTAGGTCTAGGTTTGGGTCTTGGGTTTCGGGTTGGGCTGGTTCAAAGTGGCAAGTCTTAAAGCCAACAATTTAATACTTTTGCGCTTCGCATAGCGTCTCTAAACTTTTTAGCTACAACTAGTTTTATCAAAAAAAAAAAGAGCTCTATAAACTATAGATATTATGTATATGCTATATATATATATATATATATATCCGTATATATATATATATATATATATATATCTGTTTCAGCCATTGGCCACAGATGTATGTATAGTGTTGCCGCCGCTGCCAAACTTAATCACAAGTAAAACGTCTTCATCATTGCACTCGCCAGTGTACCCACAGTTTCCGGTGGTACCAGTTCCAGTTCCATCTCCGGTTCCAGTTCCAGCTGCAACACCCTAATAGTTCCACGCTGCTGCCGCTGGCGGCGCTGCTGGCGTCGTTTGCTGTGCCGCAGCGCAGTGCTCATCGGCCTCACCGTTGCTGCTCAGTCGCCGCACACGCACCAGGCGCAGCTTCTCCTCGTTGATCACCTTCAGCTGCTTCTCGGCTGCATCGCTATCGAGGCGCCCACTGATCTCATCCTGCTGCTGCTGCTGTTGCTGCTGCTCATCGTCGTCATCCTCCTCCTGCTTAATGCGCACCTCTGGCTCCATCAGACGCTGCTCAATCTCCAGCTGCGCCTCATCGTGCTCCGCATCCATGCCCGCGTCGCCGCCAGCCTTGATGCTGTCGGACTCGTCCCGACTGTAGTCGGAGGCCTGCATGACGCAGACGCCGTTGATGATGCGCTCGCTGTTGCCGCTGCTGGTGTCGACGCCAACGCCGGCAACGGGACCAGCTCCGGTGGTTGTGCCGGCAGCTGCCGGATTGACCCACTGTGGTGCCGCTGGCTTGCGTCGGTTGCTGCGTGCCGCATTGCTCATGTAGGCAGCTGCGGCGGCGGCGGAGGCCAGCGCTGATTTCTGCAGCGCCTTCTCGTACTCGGAGACGGGCGTGTGCTCCAGCTCGTGTCCGCCTTCGAGCGATTCGTTGTCACTCATATTGTGGCCGCTGGCATCCATTTCGAGCTCGTCCTGGTAGTCGTCACTGCGTTCGCGTTTCAGCGTCGGCATGGACAGATCCAGGCCACTCATCTGCTCCTTGAAGGCCTGATTGAGTGCCTGCAGCTCGTCGCCGCCGGCAGCGCCCACCGCGGCAGCAGCAGCGGCCGCTGCGCCAGCTGCAGCTGCAGCGCCGGGTATGCCAGCCAGGCTGCGTCCCAGGAGTGCGGCGGCAGCAAAGTACGGTGGGTATGGTATGGGCGCACCACTCAAGCCCATGCGCTCCTTGTGCAGCTCGACGAGACGCTGCTGCAGCAGTATGCGGAACTGGACGGGATCGAAGGGCGTGGCATTTGTGTTCTCGCGACTGGGTATGGGATTGTCCTGGCCGGGCTGACCGTGCGGCACCTGTTGCTTGAGACGCATGCGATGGTTGTGGAACCAATTGGTAATGGTGCGCGTGGCCAGGCTGAGCTCATTGGCCAGAAACTCAATGGTGCCGACATTCGGGTACGGATCCAGAGCAAATGCCAGACGCAACGCCTCCTTCTGCTCCTCGGAGAAGAGCACGCGCTGCTTCTTGCTGGGCGGTGCACCGCTGACCGATGAACCCACCGAGCCCGGACCGGGACTGCTGGTGTAGAAATCGTTGGTATCATTGCTGGAGGTGTCGCTGCTGTTGTCCTGCTGGTTGGGTCCAGTGCTGCGGCGGCGTTTGCTTGCCTCGCGGCGCTCGTTCTTCAGTAGCTGCAGTCGCTCCACATTGTTGGCATCGCTGAGCCACAGCTGCATGCGGATGAAGGGTTCGCGTCCCTTGATGGACAGCATATGCCAGGGCTTGGGCTTGCTGAGCAGCTCCGAAACGGAGCCCTGTGACAGACCCAAAACCGCCTCGCCGAAGATCTTTTGTCCAATGTTGTTGGCCAACAGAGCCTCCTTGATTTTGGTGGTGATGTCGTGTGTGTCCAGATCCTGGGTAAGGGCGGCCATCTCGTACACCGTTGGCGACATGTGCTGGTGCAGGCTACGCATGGCGTTGGGTGCATGTGCACCACCGTGCACTGGCATCATCATGGGCTTCTTCTCGCCACTGACTGGCGTGGCCACACCGGGATTGCCACCGCTCTGACCGCTGGGCGTGTTGGCAGCCGGCAGGCTGATGGCGTGCTGTGGCGGCAGACCGGGCGATGTCAGCAGCATGTTCTGGTGGTGCAGCAGTTGTGCCTGCTGCTGAGCCGCCTGCTGTTGCTGTTGGCTCTGCTGGGCGTGGGCCTGAGCCTGGGCTTGGGCCTGTTGCACGGCGGCTGCCTGGGCGGCGGCGGCTTGTTGCTGTTGTTGCATGGCCGCTGACATGGCGGCAGCTGCCTGCATCTGTTGCATGATATGCTGCGCCTGTGCCGGCTCCTGCAGTTTCAGTTCGTTCATCATCTTCTGCATGGGCAGCGTGGCCTGCATCTTGTTGGCCAGTCCCTGTGGCATCTGTGGGCTGCCGCTGTAGCTGCCGGTGCGCATGAGTTTCTCGGGCGCAATCTTGTACTGGCTGGCGACCAGTTTGTGCACCGCATTCTCATCCTCGAGGAACATCTTCATGCGTATGAATGGTTCGCGTCCCTTTTGGGTGAGCATGTGCCAGGGTTTGGGCCGCGCCAGCAGATCCGAGACGGAGCCCTGCGACAGACCCAACACGGACTCACCGAACAGGCGCTGCGAGATGCTGTACTGGGAGAGCGCCTCCTTGACGCGACGCACAATGTCCTCGGTGTTCAGATTGTTGAACATGTCGAACTGCTGCTGGGTGATCGGTGGCAGCACCGCTTTGGTGGGTCGCTGTGGCTGGGCGTGGTGCGGCGTCACCGGTGGCTGTGTGATCAGCGAATTGGTTATGGAGGCCATGCGCTGCAGCGGGCTGGCGGTGGCCGCAAACTCCTCTCCTTGGCTGCTAAGGGCCGGTGGCAGAATCGAGTTGCTCAATGGACTGGGCGCTGCTGAGTTGCTGCCGTGTCCGCTGGCAACATTGACCGCATTGCCGGCAGCATTGGGATTGCCGCTGCTGCCTGGCGGTGCCGGTGGTGCTGGTGGTGCGGGCGGCGCCGGAGTGTTGCCGCCATCGGATTTGCGTGCATGCGGCATGCTGGCGGCAAAGCTGCGTTCATCATCGCCACGCTCACCATCCTTGGAGCTGTTGCTGCTGCTGTGCTGATCCAGCGAGGAGCGCTGACCATTCAGCTTGATATCCTTGCCGGCCAGCGACAGATCCTGGGCGCCATTGAGCACCTGCTGCTGCAAGGCCATCAGACTGGAGAAATTGGGAAAATTGGCGGCCTGCGCCTGCTGTTGATGTTGCTGTTGCAACTTGGCAATTTCGCGCTCGAACGCGTGACGCATATTCTCATCGGCGGCCATGGCGGCGGGGAATGGATTGGCTGCAGCGCCCGGCATGCCGGCGGCGCCACCAAAGAATGGCGACAATAAAAAGCTGGAACAAACAAAAAAAAAATTGCCATTTCAATAATACTGCAACAATTTGTGGCAACCATTGCGGTACTTACCTGGGGAAGGTTGCTTCGCGCGTCATTAGCTCCTTATAGAGACGTGCCATCTTATCCTGTGCCTGATCCTCGTGACGCAAACGCTGCTGCTGCTCGCGTTGTGCGGCTTCGCGCTGCTCGCGTTGTTCCCGCTGCTGTTGCACAGCCACGGCGGCGGCAGCTGCGGCGGCGGCATCGCGTTGTTGTTCGCGTTGCGCATGCTCCGCCGAGACATGCAACTGTTGCTGCTGCTGTTGTTGTTGCTGTTGCTGCTGCTGCTGCTGCTTGAGCTGCTGCTCCACCTTGTAGAAGGGCGAGGTGCAGCTCTGCGGCGGCGATTTGCTATCCTCATTGCTGTGCGTATCCGCATCGGCGGCATGACGACGCTGATGCTCCTGCTGCTGGTGCTGCTGATGCTGCTGTTGGGCGGCGACGGCGTTGCTCTTCATCAGTGATGAGGCCTCGCTCAGTATATGGGCAATGCGATCTTCTGACATGGAATCATCGCCGCCAGCGCCGCGACCAGCGTATTGTGGCAGACCAGAATCTGTGCAAAAATAAAAATGAGTAAATTTTTTAGTTGGAGTTGACGTTGATGTTGAAGTTGAAGTTGAAGTTGGCGTTGGGAGAGTTGGGGCTATGGTATATTGATCGTAAAGTGGCATTTTGCCCATTAAACGTTATAAACTTTATGCGCATTCGGTTTTTGCTCATTTATTGAAGGCCAATTGATAGCCATATGGAGAGGGCCCGCGACCAATTAAGCCATAAAGCGTTCAAAAAGCCAGCGCAAATTTGTGGCCATAAACGGCCAGACGGCGCAGCAGCATTTGATGCACTTTTGATTGATCAAACCCAAATGCAATGGACCAAAAAAACCAAAGGTTTTATATGATTTTAAGAACCCAAACCCAAATCCAAAATCCAAAATCCAAAATTCTGAACAAAAAACGGCGTACCACAAACACAAAACACAAAACACAAACAAAAGCCAACTGTAATGAAAAATCAAATTCAAAGAAAATTCTGTTGCTGTTTTTGGACCCTCAAATAGTTGTTCAATGGCTAATTTGGCACGCGCCGTGGCCAACAGAATGGGGCGGCAGTGGGCGTGGCCAGCTCAGCGAAGCGCACGGGCGGCAAGTCGACTGTTTGGCCGGTTGAATAAACCAAATGAATAAATGAATGGGTATTCAATTGCAATTGAAAAGCGCACAGGAAAAACAGAAAAAAAACAGGAAAAACAAAATGAAAGCAAATGAAAATTCTTTGCACAAATTCAATTGAAAATGGCGGAGCATGTGGAGTTTTTTTTTTTTTTGTTTTTTTTTTTTTTTTTTGGTTCCACTCGTTAAATGTCGCTAGAAAAAAAGCCAAAATCGACTGCTAAATTGTAAAATAATCGCACAAGTGGTTGCTCGCAACGTGTGGCACTTGGAGCGCTTTGTATGCTGTGGCATGTTTGTGGCTGCGAGCCAACAACAACAACAACAACAACAACAACAACAACAACAACAACAACAACAACAAACATCAATCAAAGCTCGGCCATTGGTGCGGGGTGGCGGGGGCGAAACGAAATAACTGAAAATCGCTTTACAATTGCCAAAGCATAATCGATGGACCTCCCTCGCCCGCCCGCCGCACACAAAGGAGCAAACAGGAAACGGAAATCAACACATGAATGACAAATGCTTGTTGCTCCGGCCATGCCAATTCAAGCGAGAGATTTTTGGCGAATTGAAAAATACAATAAAGCCCCCGGGACAGGACACTAGCAGGACTCGCCTCGACTCCAGATGCAAAGGCGAGTGAGTCCATGGCAAAGGCGATAAAAACTGTCCAACTACAATAGCTAACGGTTACGTTGTCCGTTGTTGTCCAGTGACGGCAATGCCACACATGCCGCATGCCGCATGCCACATGCCACATGCCGCATGCCACATCCTGTGGCCAGCTATTTGGTTTTTACATGCAACCCCACCGCGCCCCGCCTCCCACACACGGCTGGCCGTAACAACTTCAAATGATTTTTGCAAAAATTTTCTTTACTTTCTTTTTTTTTTTGGTTTTTGGTTTATCTCTTGGTCGTCGCTTCATTTGGGGATTACAAAGTGTTTTTGTGTTATAAAGTCGAAGATGACATTGATGACACCTGGCTGACCCCACGACGACGACAGACACAGACAGCTTAAGCGCTTGCTTTCCTACCAATTTTTTTTCGGTTTTCCCCAAGACTGGAACAGAAAATGGCATTGGATTTGCAGCGCAGGACTAAAGTTTAAAGCTCGCTTTAAGCTAAAATGCTCGAATTCTGGAACCAAATTGGGTTGGAAAAAATGTTTGTATGCCACTTTTTACATAGGGTCTATGTGCAACTACATACCAAATTTCAGAAGCATAGCATAAAATTTGTGGCTGTCATATACAATTGTATATGGGGTGTATCAAAATTTTCGGAGATCCCATTCTGCCGTTTCTAATCATGATGCTATATACCGAATTTGATGTTGATGCCTTTCGAAATGCCAAAGTTATGGTTATTTTATCGAAAATCGTTTTTATCGATTAACGGGTGAAATGGGCATGGCATTACATGTATGCTATAGACGGATCTTTATGTCCAGTTTTGGCATCGGCGCGTTCATAGAGAGGGATAGACGGACGGATAGACGGGCGGAGTACCCGACATGGCTATATCGACTCGCCTATTGATGCTGATCGAAGCCTACTTCTGCCTGTTACATACCAACCATTCCATTATCATTACCATCACCATTCCAACTAAGCTATTATACCCTTTCTTTTCACTTTTCAAATGGGCATGAAAAATTTATCGATTAATTGTTATCGCCGTGTGGCGCACGTGGCTGGCAAATGCGTTACATTTACTTAGCCAAAGCTTGGTGCAGAGACAAAGCCGAAACTAGACATATATATATAGATATACATAAGTATATCAAAAATATATATGTAAATATATATATATATATATATGTATTTTTTTGTATTGCCGTTAACGTTGGCCACTTTTTTGTCTGCGCTTTTCATTTATTGTCAGATAAATTTGGTTTTTTTCCCCGTTGTTCCGTTGTTTGTAATTTATTAGAGAGGAACATGTTGACCAAATTGTCATTCAAAAGGATTTGGATTTTGACTACAGGTCCTTTGGCTGTTATAAAAATATAGATATGATATATATATATATATGTATTTAGGGGGATATACCCTGCCAGCTGCGTTACAATTTGCTTGATGAATATTTGCCTTTTTTAACAAATCAGACGAATATTCTCTAGCCCCAGACACGTTGAGTGCTCAAGACCCATGCCCCCCCCAACTACCTATTCTATATGGATATATCTTTTTTTGTGGAGTTTCGTTTACGTTTTTCCTAATACAATAAATATTTGCTAGCACACAAATATGTAATCATACTTCTCAAAAAAAGGGTTTTTGCAATTGACTGGGGGCTTGGGGCTTGGGGCCTGACAGGGTATGTGTCTGGGGTGTAGGGTAGGGTATGTGTAGGGTATGCCATAATTGAACTGCGCATTGAAATTGGCACACGCACGCAATTTGCATTAATTGCAAGAAAAATTTTCTAATTAAAATGCCAGTCAGTGTTGTATTTGCATTTCTTTTTTTCAAGGGGGGGCACTGATGGGGTTGTTAGGGCTGCAGGGTCTGCAGGGGCTGTATGGGGTTTCGAGCGGGGGTTTTGTATTAGCAGAAGTGTCAATTAAAATGGAAGCTCAGACATTTGGAAGACAACTTCTGACTGACTTCTTCTGACTGAGCTGAGTGCAAACGTAGCATGGCAATTGAAGTGGGTATGCCAGATGGGTATGCCAAGTGGGTATGCCAGGTGGGTATGTCAGTTGGAAGGGGTTGGGGGGGGGGGGGGGGGAGTGGGGTGTGCTTGGGAGTTTGTCAAGCAAACATCAAAAAGCGCCAATTTCAAATTTTTCAAAAATATATATTGACATTGACAAGGCTCAAACTGGTTTAGGGGTTGGGGGTTAACTGTTTGTCTTGCAATTATGACAAGAAAATGCCAAGGGTTAAAGGTAATTTGCAAGTTGCCATTGTTGTTGTCAAAGTTCATTACAAAGTAATTAGCCGCAGCAAAAAAAATAATAATAATAAAACCAAAAAAACAACGACGACGACGACGACGACGACGACGACGACGAGACATGTGCAACATTTTGCGGCAAAATTGTTTGTAGACAAAGTTTTTTTCTTTTCGGGGCGTGGCATGTCAGTCAACTCTTTATAGACAGGCAATGCATATAAGTTATAGTATAGACACGTAATATGTGTTTAAAGTTGCCAGAGCGAGGACTTTATTGCCCTATTATAATTTATTGGCAATGAAGTAATGTCGTTTTTTCTAGGCTCAAATTTTTCAGGGAAATTTTCAATATAATTTTTTAGAAATTTGAAATGATTTTCTGGCTTAGCTTTAGGGTCCTCAGTGGACCAGTGGATAGCGCATTGTGCCGTCAAACAAGAGTTCGTGAGTTCGAGTCCCGCCCATGTCGATAGGTTGCCAGATAAAGTAGGTTCTGGCGTAGGACTTGAAATCCATCCACGTAAACAAAAAAGTTCTTCAGTGAAGGAAGAAATAAAGGCAAATAGAGCTTCAGGTTGTGACCCGTTTGGGTTTTTATGGTCATATAATAATAAGAAAACTTTTAGTCCAGCAAAAAATTATAAATATAGTTTGATTCATTGAGAAATCAATATAATTTCAATTTAATTCTTAAAATTTTTATCTAACCCAGCTAAAAATTTCTATATATGTTTATATATATATATATATATATATTACCTATATGTTGGGCAAACAATTTTGAATATTCATGGTTAATATATTTTCGAAAATTTATGCACATTTATAAAATTGTTGAGCATGCTTTATGCTAATTTATGTTTATTATTTTATAACAATGCCCACGCAACTGCCACGCCCATAGTCATTCGGTTTATTTATTTATTAATTTTTCTTTTTCACCTTTTTGTTGTTATTGTTGTTGTTGTTGTTCGAAATCAAACATAAAATAGCACAAGATTTTAGGCTTTGACTGTAGCGTGCAACGACTAGAAAATGCCCTGGAAATTGCTAGTTGGTCTTATGCCAAAAAGTGGCTTTTTCTAGCTAAAATTGGGAAAA
Source organism: Phorticella flavipennis (assembly GCA_037040045.1). NCBI lineage: Eukaryota > Metazoa > Arthropoda > Insecta > Diptera > Drosophilidae > Phorticella > Phorticella flavipennis. The sequence goes on from JBANCY010000069.1 coordinate 25,267, forward strand.
AAGCTAAAAAGCTAACAGTTTAAGTTGTTTCTTAACCCTTCAATGCCTAAATTAATTAATGATTTTGACTGTTTTTCATGAAATTAGTTGGCGGAATTGATGGACTTTGAAACTTTCCAAATATATTAAGGTTATTTTTATTATATGGCTATAAACAACCCTATCGGGTCAAAGCTTGATGCATTATTTTCCTTCATTTCTGGCTTTCTTTACTGAAGATCTTTTTTTAATGGGTGGATTTCGAATCCTACGACACAATCTAGTTTTTCTAGGAGAGTCGTGTCTATATAGACATGAGCGGGACTCGATACCAAGACCTCTTGTTTGGCGGCACAGTGCGATATCCACTGGTCCAACGAGGCCCCCTATTTATACAATTATAGCATTTAAAGGAACCTTCAAATCCACTGGGTCGTCTATAGACTGTCTTGGGCACTAGCCGGTTAATATACCCGCTTGGCTGTCGCAGCGCAATTACTGGGTATGCAAATGCCTAAAATATGAGGCCAAAAGCGCAGGAATTGATACGGCCCGTTGATCACTTAGTCAGCTTCTGTCCGGACGGATGTGTGAGGAGGCACAGATATTTCGCTTTATGGCTGGTGACAAATAATTTGTGAAACGGCGGCAAATAAAAATTGCCAGGCCGCGTTTGTTGTCTGTCTCTTTGGCATTTGGAATGCTTTTGTCTTTTTTCGTACACCCCATCGGACCCGTTCCTCCTCTAGAAGCCCCCGTAGTGTCCCCAGTGCCCCCGCAGCACTTGGCACTCTAATGCTATTGTTGCTTTGTTTTTGCTCTTTTGTTTTCATTTTCTTTCATTACGATTTCGCCGTGTGACGCTGCGTGCTTTTCTATTTTCTATTTTGGTACCACGCACTTTTCCGACTCAACTCGACTCGACCCGGCCCGGCTGCTTGGACTTTTGTCTAAAACAAATAGACGATGTCTGCCAGAATTATGTGTTAATATGCTAGTATTATTAGCTGCCATAACGAGTTGCGGCTCGTTCACATTTGCTGCGGTTGGCCTATGCAGATATATACATATATACATACATATATATCTCTGATCTGGCAAAAATGACATTACTTATCGAAAAAGATAGAACTAATTCAAGAAATTGCTTGCCCGGACACTGTACTGTATCTAACAATGAATTAAGGTGGTAGTTTTACCCGAACCACTCCACAGAACCCAAGCTCAATGCGTCAAATAGTGGCTATAACAACCCCATCGGTGCACAGTCTGAAGCACAATTTGACTTTATATTTGCTTTCTTCACTACTTTCACTTTTTTTTACTTGGGTGAATATCAAATTCTATGCCAGAATCTAGTATTTTCAGGTGGGTCATTCTATGGATATGAGTGGGACTCGAAACCTCTGATCACAACTAAGGAGGTGTTCTGCCTTTGAGAATAATACTAATAATCCTAGACAGCCACACAATGTGGAACCACAAAGATCTAAATACCTCAATCCTTTCCAAAACAAGATGGCTTTTTTCCAACCCAAATATCACTGCTAAAGACCGAAGTCTTATGTATATATACTATAAATAACACTACTTGATCTGTAAGTCAAAATAAAACAAAAATTATTGTTGTTAATTTAGTAAATTGTTTAAAATGGGCATACCCCGAGATGGAATCATGGTACATCCTAACTTTTCTCCGCAAGGTGTGTAGATCTATAACTGACAGAATCTATTATCCCAGAACTATATGTAGGGTTTATAACATGGATTAGTTGTATGTGACGACTATAGAAGCTGCTGCAAAGAGAATGGGTTAACCGAAACACCCTTTGGGCATCTGTTGTGTGTTCAGACAGGCAAGGGTACTTAAGGGTAATCCAGTTCAAAAACCAGAGATTGTAATATCTATTTAAGAGCCGATTATGTTCAAATAACTAAAACTTGAGCTAAATGCTAAAGGTTGCTTCCAAATGGTAGGAGCTTTGAGAGAGAGGAGAATTCGATTGTTTTTGGCGAAATCTAAACTATGAACGCCTCTCACAAACGCTCTAGGTATTATATAACGCAGTTCATGGACACTAAATTATAATTTTTGGGACTTTCCAATCATATTAAAATAACAGTAAGAAGTAGGGAATTAGGGGAATCACCGAAAATTATGAAAATCTGGTAGGCCGTCTAACGACGGTCTTGGGAACTGGTGGATTAGGTTCCTGCTTAAGACCTTTGCTTAGGACCCTTTGCAACCTTTTAGCCTCTTATTTTTAGTCGAATTTTTACCAATCCTAAACATTTACACAGTTTTATCAATCTGAAAACAGCCTTAGACTACTCGAAACTCATTTGTCATTTGCATTTGTCAAGTTTTTTTGTATTTTGTAATTTTTCAAAAAAAATAAAAAAAACTTTTGTTTTCCACTCGCTTTGCCCGTGCGCCGTTTAATATGCAACAATTGTTGTTAAATGTTTAACAAAAAAAAAAAAAAAATACAAAAACAATACAAAAACAAGCAAAATTAACGGCAAAAAACAAACGAAAAACGCAAAAAGTTTTGCGTCAAGCGGGCGGAGTTGCTCCTACCCAAAATAACTAGGGACCGGCGGTAGCTTGTGAAATGCAACTCCCAACACCAAACCCAATGCTTGTCAAACCCCATGCCCCATCCAACTGCTGCAACGTGCCCCAAACTGTGCGCCGCCCTGCCACACTTTTGTCCACCACAAAGACGACTTCAAACGCTCGGCACGCCAACGTTTTGCATGCCTCGTTGAAGGCAGCAGCGGTTGCAGTTGTTGTCGTTGTCGTTGTTGTTGTTGTTTACATTTAATTCTACTTCATATTGTTGTTGTTGTTGTTGTTGTTATATATATATATTTATATATATATATTTTGTTTCAAGCCTTTTACAGACCAATTGTCACGGCAGTCGTCGCGTCGTGCCTCCCCCACACCCAGACCTACAGCGTAGCTGCTGCCAGTGTTGCCACCACAAGCATTCCATTCCATTCCGTTCCATTCCATTCCAACTCATTCCATGCTTTGTTGGCGCTTTAAACAATTACAATTCAAAAATCATTGACGCGCCTCAATCCGCAACTTTGACTTCAAAGTTATTGTTCAGCTTATTATAATCATGATGAATTATTATTATTTTTATTATTATTATTATTATTTTTATGTTTATTGTGGCCAACCGGGCTTAGGCAACTGCTAACTGGCAACGCTTGCAACCTGGCGGCAGCATGTGCTGCATGTGGCATACTTCTAGGCGCATATTTGCTTATAATTAACTGACAACTGCAGCAGGCTAAGCAAGGGGGGGGGGCAGCAGGGGGCAGTACGGTGTAGTAGGGTGTGGTAGGGTGTAGGGGGATTAGGGTATGTGGAGCTGACGGAGCTGACGGAGCTGTAGGCAACACTAAGCAAACCCAATCGAATAATATAGACGAAGTGCAGAAAAAAGTGTATAGTTTGCTTTAGGCTTGACAGTTAAATAGATACCCTGTAAAAGGCAGACAGTTGAATAGAGCGGCAGAAGAAAAGCACAAGTTGCAAAGCTCAATGAAAAAACTAAGAAGGGAGTGAGTATTTTCTAAAGTTAACCGAATATATGACACGATTGACAATATTTTAAAGTTAGCCTTAAATATAGAACCCATTATTATTATTATATGGCCATAACAACCCCATCGGGTCAAAGCCTGAAGCACTATTTTCCTTTATTTCTGCTTCCATCAATGAAGAACTTTTTTTTCAGTGGGTGGAATTCAAGTCCTACGCCACAACCTAGTATTTCTAGAAGGGGTCATGCCTATTGACATGAGCGGGACGCGAACTCGCACCTCTTGTTTGGCGGGACAGTGGACCACTAAGGCCCCCAACAATATAGAACCCCTGAGAATACAGAATTTCCAAAAATACCCTAAAATTTGTATATATTTAAGCTAATACATACTTTGTCAAGCACTCAGATCAGCTACGACAAGTTTCTAAACAAGTAAGAGCAACAGCAGAAAATATATGATCTTTATAGTGGTATAACTTCTGTGTTTATACACCCTACATTTTGAAACTTGGTATGCCAATTGGTATAACAAAAATACAAATATATGTATATAAGGTTTAAAAGAATAGCTACAAAAACATAGGAATTATGAGCAAATACAACTTTTAGACTTCTGAGATATAACACCAAAAAGCAGGTTGTGTGTAGCTAGGCCTAAGACAAACAGAGAGCTGGGCAGGCAGACGAAAAAACAATGCACTTTTAGCTCGGACATAACCTATATGTGCTCTATATTTTACAGGGTATATAAAAAACGAGAAATTGTCGCGTTCGCCTGCGTGCCACATATATAAACAGTTAGTTTAGCTGCCATGAGTAATCGTCATAAATTAATTGTCAACATTTGCATGCACTTAGACACACACACACACACAACACACACACACAACACACACACACACACAACACACACACACAACACACACACACACACAACACACACACACACGCATACACACTCACATATGCATTGGACAAACACAGAGGGCAAAAACTTTGATTAACTTTGCCACAAACCAAACCAAAAAGGTGGATAGATTGTTGTGTGTGTGTGTGTGTAAGGGGGGCGTGGCTGGGGGGCTGGGGTTCTGGGGTGTTCGCCCGGTTAACTGGTGCGTGTCTGGGCTATAGAGAGAGTTCGTATTGTACTTTAAAAATACTTTTGCATTGACATATTTGTGGGCAAAAAAGTCGATGGTAAATAGTTGGTAAATGTTGATGTTGTTGCTGTTGTTGTTTTTGTTGATCCCAAACCGAACCCCCCGGATATACCCATAAAATTGATGACTAATCAATAAAAGACTTAAGCCGGACAACAACACACAAACTATACGAAAATTTTTACTATTTGAATTTTTTTATTTTGCCCCCCAAAAAGTAAGTTTGACTTTTATGGCAAATGTGCAAATTTGTTATAAATTTATGGCGACAGCCACGAAATGCATCCAGTCAACAATGTTGTTGTTGTGTTTTATTGTTGCTGCTGTTGTTGTTGTTGTAGTTGTTGGCACGTTGATTATACGCAAAAATCAAAAATAATTAAAATTTTCACAATTTAATGTGGCTGGCAAAGTGCCCGAAACAAGAAGAAGAAGCAGAAAAAAATGCAAGACGAAGATGAAATATAAAAATGGCGACAGAAAAAAAGAATAGAAAAGAAAAGAAAATGCAGTGAAAACTGAAAATGCGCAATTATTGCAAATGTTTCAATTTCAATTTTAAATACAAATTCAATTTCATTTTCAAATTTTTGATATGCCATAGTGGCATAGCAGTTAGAGCAAACAGCTTTAGTCAGCAGAAGCTGCTTGCTATATTCCAATTTTTGGCACATCATTTATAGCAAACAGCTTTTGTCAGCAGAAGCTGCTTGCTATATGCAAATTTTTGATCTGCTCTAAGGCACAGCAGTTATAGCAAACAGCTTTTGTCTGCAGCTTTCAAAGGCTGACTGCTGCGCACAGAGCTCAACTCTAGCTTAGAAGGCTAAGAAGAGTAGGTGTTAATGGGGTTGTGTGTGTGAGTTTTTGGTTCGGGAAGCATATTATTTATTACATAACCTTATTCTATTACAACAATATCACTCACCTTTCTTGGGTATTAACGATTTGAGCAGCATCACGGCATTATCATCACAGGCCCAGGCATGCATTTTGCGATAGCTGTCACGACCCTTTTCGGTTAGCTTGTCCCAGGGTTTCGGTTTGCTCAACAGTTCCGAAACTGTACCCTGTGACAGGCCCAAGATGTATTTGGCAAACAGACGCTGGCCAATGTTGTGCACGGAGAGCAGCTCCCGCACGCGGCGGGATATGTGCAGCGTGTCCAGTGCCTGATTCGCGTATTTGTCCATGTTGTAGCGCAGCATTTCCTGCAATTTGGCCTCCATGGGATCGCCTTTGGGTATCAGTGATTCACCCAAACGTCCGGCCATCGAGACGCCCGGCTGCAGTTGCAGCTCCGCGTCGGCGAAACGGAAATGCGCACGAGCATCCTGTCCAGCCACGGCGGCGGCAGCAAACTGGAACGCCGGCAGACTGGGTAAATTGGGCAGAAAATTGGGTGCACCCAAAGCGGCGGCATGCTGGGCATGTGCTGCCATGGCGGCGGCCGCGGCAGCAGCATTGGCATTCGGTGTCAGGCTGTTGTTGTTATCCTCGGCAACGGCAACCGCGGCGGCAGCCACATTGGCAGCAGCCGCTGCCTGCAACAGCGACTTGTTGCCATTCAGCGTGCTGGCAATGCTGGCGGCCAGCTGGGCGGTGCTATTGGGTGTGCTGTTGGCGCTGGATGAATTCGAGTCGGCGCCACCATGATGCAGATAATGCGAGGTATGCAACAGCTGGCTGTGTGGCAGTCCGTGATGGTGTCCATGATGATGATGATTCAAGGCGGAATCACTGCCGGGTGCGCTGCTGTTGCTGCTATTGTTGCTGTTGTGTAGCTGGTGTTGTTGCTGCTGGAGGTGTTGCTGTTGCTGTTGGTGTTGCTGCTGCTGCTGTTGGAGGTGTTGCTGGTGGTGTGAGGCGGCATCTAGGCGAGTTGATTTGGAATTGGAACAAGAGGAGTGATTGGCATGTGAGAAAGTTGAGTTAACCAATTGACTAAGCAGCACAGTGGACGAGGGTCCATGTTGCTGTTGTTGTTGTTGTTGCTGATAATGTTGTTGTTGTTGTTGTTGCGTGGCAAAGTGCTGCTGTTGCTGTTGCAATGCTGGTGGCGGCGGTGGCGGCAACAGTTGCTGCTGCACCGCATTGGCATTTTGATAAATTGTTGGCGTTTTGCTAACAGTCGATGCTGCTGTTGCTGCTGCTGTTGCATCTGCGGCAGCTGTGGCAGCTGGGCTTGTTGCAAAGCCACGCCTCCAATAGCTATTTACGAGCTGCTCTTCCAGCGTTTGGGCAGCTGGCTCAGCTGCCCCTGCTGCCGTCTCGCTACCCTCACTTGGCTCGACATCATTTTCGATCAGCTCAAGTTTTGGCTGCAAATTGCCCGAGTTTGCCAATGTTGTTTCATTTTCAGGCGTTTCCGTTGCAATTTCACTTGTTTCGGTACATGGGGCTGGTGTTGTTGTTGTTGGTGTTGTTGCCACGGTTGCATCTAGTGTTTGTGCAACAGTTGCTGCAGTTGTTGCTTCAGTTGTTGTTGTTGTTGTTGCTGTTGTTGCTTGCTCTGCGGGAAACAACAAAAAAGTTTTGTGCTTTTTGTTGTTGCTACTTTATCTATGCATAAATTTATTTTTTGGTATTTTTTGGTATTTTTTTGGTATTTAGTATACTGATTTCAACAACATCCATGGAACAAAACGCCAAAAATTAATCAAAATTTCTTTTAAATTTTTTATTTTTTTTTTTTTGCCAACATTTTGCACTTTTTTTTGCCAATTTGTACAACAAAACAACAAAGAAACTGTGTGTATATATATATGTGTTTATAGCTATATATATATGTAGATATACTTATATAGAGCATAGTTATATATAGAGCAACAGATAGACAGAGAGTTATATAGAGAGTTTAAAGAGTTCTATACTGTTGTAGGTGTCTTTCATGTTGTTGTTCTGATGGGGATTTGATTTGATTTCTGTTTGTCAACTGTTGGTTGTGTTTGCTAAATATTATCGATAAACATGCAAAGCAACACAAACTGTAATCGTAACTGTAAAGGTAATGGTAACAACGACAACAACAACAACAATGACAACGCACGCAGTCTGCATTTAATGCAAATATTGTAAAAAAAAACAACAAACAAACAAACAAACAAACAACAAAAACAACAAAAAGCAGCGCAGGGCAGCGCAGAGATAGAAAGAAGTAGAATTGAAAGGAGAAGAATTGGAAGGAGAAGAATTTGAAGAAGAAGTGGAAGAAGAAGAAGTAGAAGTGCCAAGTGGTCGCTGACTTTTTGTTCGCTTGTTGACAGTGCCATAAAAATTGGCGCCTTTCGTAATGCCGATAACGGCGACGATTTATGAACGGATCAAATAAACCCTAAATGGGCCCCTCTCTCCGACATTGGCTGGGGCACAAATCAAAGCGCAAACTCGGCCAGATTGTGATAAGACTGTTCTTTTCAAGCGACAAAACGACAGCAACACGAAACGGAATCGAAACGCAATTGAAACGAAACGAAATGGCAACGAACCGGAAGTAGATGTGTGTATGTACAGTTGTGTATTGTTTTTCTTTTGTTTTCCCCTTTTTTTGGGTTTGATACTCACCATCGCTGCTAACGGCATTTATCGCATCGCTGGCGCCATTTTTGAGCGCCTCCACGGCGAGTGCCTTGGTCCGTTCCAGCAGCAGAGCCTGCAGCTTGTTGGGATCGTTGCCACAGGCAGCGGCTGCAGCGGCCGCAGCGGCAATTGCCGACTGAGGACTGAGCACATTCAGATCCAGTGGACTGCTAGAAAGTGGGAAAAGAGAGAGAGAGAGGGAAAAGTTATTAATAAAAAAAATTAGCATTTTTCAAACACTTTTTCAAAGAGGGATCCCCAAAGGTCCGATTTGATCATACCCATTTGTCAATGCGTCTGTCTGTCTGCCGAGTTTCTCCAGCATATAATACCATGCCATACTGAACACCGATTTTTCCTATGTCTTTAAAGCTACTGCATTTAAATTACATAGACACATATATCTGCTTATTATCTCTAGAACTGCTAAATTTCAAAGGATTTGAACCATAAACGTTCAAGTTAAGCATCAAGCAAAAATTTGAATCACTACTTCATTGCCTTTTAACGAAATGGTGGTAGGCCCTTCGATTTTGACTGTTGCCTAATTGGTTACTGAGTTCCCCTCTTGTTCACCCAATTTAGTCTTTTTCTTGATTACTAATATCATCGCATTCTTGATCGCAGGTTGGAGTTTCCCTTGTTTTAAAGTATGCCCAACTTTGTCTTTCTTCCTTTTGGTTACGTCTAGTACTAAGATCGCAGGTTCGAGTCGCCCTTTGGGTAAGATATGACTAACTTTGTCTTTCTTCCTTTTGGTTACGTCTAGTACTAAGATCGCAGGTTCGACTTCCCCTTGGTTTAAAGTATGCCCAACTTTGTCTTTCTTCCTTTTGGTTACGTCTAGTACTAAGATCCTAGGTTCGAGTCCCCCTTTGGTTTAAGGTATGCTCAACTTTGTCTTTCTTCCTTTTGTTTACATCTAGTACTAAGATCGTAGGTTCGAGTCGCCCTTTGGGTAAGGTATGCCTAACTTAGTCTTTTTCCTTGTGTTTACGTTTAGTACTAATATTGCTGGTTCGAGTCCCCTTAACTAACTTTATCTTCTTTATCTTTTTTTGTACTTACTGATGCTCCTTTTTGATTTTCAGCTCATTTCCGCTCTCCGCTTTTACTGTGGCATTGGACATTTCCGCATCCTGTTCTTCATTATCCTCATCATCGTTATCATCTTCATGGCGATTGTTGGCAAGGCTGGCATGTTGTTGCTGTACACCCGACAATCCCATGCCATCCTCATCGTCATCGTTATCGTTATCGCGCAGCTCATTATCATGATCATTGTCGTCGTCATCGTCATCATCGTCATTGTGTCGATGGCTCGATGTTGTTAGATCTGTTGTTTTGAACACGGCGGTTGACTCATTGTTACTATCGTTCTGGCTACTGTGATTGTTGTTGTTGTTATTATTATTATTATTGTTGTTGTTGTTATTATTATTATTATTGTTATTATTATTGTTGTTATTTGTTGCAGCTGCATTTACAGCCGCTGCCAATGCAGTAGCCTCGGCGAGGGCCTCATTGATCTGTTGCTTATCTAAACGCGCCTCGAGACGCATTATGTGCTGTCGCTTAACCTCCAAATGCTCCTCGAGCCTTTGGATTTGTACAAGGTGTGTTTCTTTCAGAGCGCGCAGGCGTTGCAACTCATCCAAAAGTGCTTTAATCTGTAATTAAAAGAAGGGAACAATGGAATTAGGTTTTGAAAGTTTTTCAATAATTTTGAAGAAAATTAATTAAAATTTTTTATAATAAAAGACGGAAGAATCGAAGAGATCCTGAGTTGTTACGGTAAGACGAATTTCGAAATATCAATAAGCTTTTGAGAAAAAAAGCGTGGGAAGGAAAGAGGAAACTCAAAGGAAGGAAGACGTACAGAGTTGTTTCTCAGCAGTATTTCCCATATCAATGAGCTTTTGAGAGCATGAAATAGAATGAAAGAGACGATGGGAAAGAGGGACTTTTTACGCTCTCGGGAGCATAGCCATTAAGAAGAGAGACTAGAAACATATGCTAAGGATAAGGCACAAGGCCGATTTGGAAAAAATTATGCTCTCGAGAGTGTGGGAAGCCAATCTTAAGGTTATCTTAAAGATGTAACAATAGTTGTTGCAGTTGTTTTCCCCATCAATATTTGCACAACAACAAGCTGTAGTATGTTATTGGGGAGTTGGAAGATATGGTTACTGGGGGGGGATTTATAAAGACGCGCGTTGCGTTGCAAAAGTTCGAGAGTTATAAAATAATTTTTAATAAAATTAACAAAGTGAATGACGACGATGCTGTAGCTGATTGCCAGAGACTGAAGCTGGATGGAGTCGGAACCGGGAGCTGGAGATGATGTAGGCTGGCTGGCAACGGGCCACAGATACAGCCACAGGTGTATAGATGGTTGGGCGTGGGACAATATATGCGGGCGCGGCTGGGCGTGGTTCGGGGGAGGTATGGGAGTTGAAAAACGCCTGCAGCGAACGTTTGAGTTTTTGGGAACTTTGTTTGTTTGATGAAAATATGATAATTGGCAAATTTGACAAGGGAATTTTTCTTAAGTGCGTCAACGACAGCAGCAGGAGGGAGGGGCGTGTGTGTGTGGAGGGGGGGGGGGTGATGTAGGTGTGTGTGTGTGTGGGTGTGTGTGTGTGTAGGTGTGTGTGTGTGGGCTTGGCGCCGCAACAAAGTTGACAAGATAAAGTTTTGCGCCGTGCGGTATGCAACAAAATTTTTTAATGACAACCAGGTGGCGTGTATCTGTGTGTGTGCGCACGTGTGTGTGTATGTGTGTGTGTGTGTGTGTATTTCTTATTATGTGATTAAAATTAATTTAATGGCGCGGTTTTTAATTGACGCATATGCCAAAGGCAGCCTTTAACAAAAACTTTACGGCAAACACACAACTTTTTGACGCTGACTGTACCCGTAGTACCCTGTAGTATCCGTAGACTCTACGCTTAAAGCCCCCCAAACACAAATGGAAAACCCGTGCAACTTTGCGTGTCACGGGCTTATTTGTGTCACATGTGAAATTTTGATTTTCGGGCAAAAAGTTTTCGGTATTTTATCAATAAATTTATTGAAATGCCCAAAATGGGGCAAATGATTATTGTTATTATGATTATTGGCCATAAACAAATGGAACACATGTTGGCAACAATAATGCATAATTGGCATTAAAAACGCATAAAACATGTGTTGTCCCACACCACCCCCCCTCCCCCCGACCGGGGGTCTTATATGTCATGCCATGAAATGCTAAACAGTTAGTTAAACTAACTGTCTTGGCTTGGCTGGGCTTAATTTCATTATCAATCAAAAGACAACGGTAAAGCTAAAGCTAAGGGCATTGGCAACGGTAAAGGTAAAGGTAACGATGTTAGCACTGCGCGGGGGTTGCGTGTTCGATTTTTCATTAGCATATGAGGCATGTGTGTGTGTGTCTTAGAACGTTAACGGCAAAGTCAACCCTCTTTTATAAGACATGACAAGACGACGACGACGACGACGACGACGACGACGACGAATCCTCAAATTAATTGCATAAAAATGTTGTATAGTCTCCAAGCCCAAATCCCTGCCGACAGACCCCCCCCCCCATTTAATTGCCAACTCAATTGAGTTGCTCAAAAAACAAAAAATTTTCAGAGAACCTTGTAAAATGTAAAAAATTTGTTTTGTTAAATAAACGCAATTAGCATGCGGCATAAGGGTTGTGTGTGTGTGTGTGTATAAGTGTGTGAGTGCGTATAAGTGTGTGTGTGTGTCTTATAACACACACACACACGTCTGCGTGTAATCTACAACAACTACAGTCAGACAGACAACTTGAGATTCTTACGTTGTTTTTTTTTCGAGAAATTTGGCAACAGCGCATATGAAATTTGGCAACGTTGTAGCTAGGTAAACATTAATAGATGAGTGCATTTTTGTCATTTCGATTTGGTTTTATTTGTATACATATATATATATATAGATATTAAGACTGAGAGATGCTACAACAGACGCTGCTGCAGAATTATTAAAACGATAAATCAACTTTTTGGGGATTTTCGACACAACTCAAAAATCATATTTGCAACCCTTTTTTTGGCGCTGAAAACTTTTGCCTTTGCCATGGTGTGTCTATGTGTGTGTGTGTGTGTGTGTGTGTGTGTGGGGAGGGGGTGTGGAGGTGTTGTACTGCTACATTTCTATGCCAAGGTATGAGCCATACACACAGCAATCAAACAAAAACTAAACTCAGTTCGAGTGGTTGAGTTAGGATTGGTTGGGTAGTCTTCTTTTGCTATTGACTGTAAAATTATGAAAATTTACATTTTTGCCCAACAATGGAATAGTTCAAATATTTTGGCATGAGTTTTGACCAAATTCTATGTGTGTGTGTGTTTGAGGCTGGACATTGACTGACAGTACAGACTGTACTAGTGTTGTGTGGGCAGGGCATGGCGTGGGGGCAGCTGTTAATTGACGCTAGCTGCAGACAGCGATATTTGGCCGATATAAGACTATAAGTGTGCATATATATATATAGACATATATATGTGTATATTTATAATATGCCCACAGCACGCAGCAACCCTTGAGTTTTGTGCCTTTTGACAGGGTGTAGCTGTAGCTTTAGCTGTCAGAATTGTAAAAAGTTGCGTAAGTTATGCAAAAATAGACACACATATGGCAACGCCATTCGAGTGCTAGAAGGGTATTGGGGGTGGGGAGTGGAGTAGGGTGTGGGGTAGTGGGGTCTGTTATGTCCCAGGCAGAGACATTAGCATAGCGGCAAAAGCAAACGATTTGTAATTAACAAAATTGCCAGGCAGCCGCCAGGAAGGATAAGAATATGCAGAGGACTAGCTAGAGGCAATAGGGGGTAAGGGTTTACCCCATAAACAATTGACAAAGCAGTCAATACACACACACACGCAAGCACACGCACATACAACAACAATAACAAGATAGAGTGCTGCAGTCTAGAGTGCTCGACTGCGGGTATACCCTGAACCCAGTCAAAGAATACCACACATACACACTGACACCCTTAGACAGCGGTCTCTGAAGTCGTCGCTGCGTCAGCCCCCTTTCCCATAGGTGAATTTTTACACACTTTTGCGTATAACTGCTGTGTTTATTATTCGATAAACTTGAAACTTTCGGAATAAGTTGGAAATACCATGTAAAATATTTGTGCTGAAAATCTTCTTTCAAATCAAAAAACCACGCCTGTTATCAATTTTTTTTAATTTGCTGTTGAAAGGGGCGTGGCATGCAAAATTTGAAACAAACTCGTATTGCGTATGCTATACACGGATCTTCATACCCAATTTGAAGTCGGTAGCTTTTATAGTTTCCGAGATCGGCGCGTTCATACAAACGGACGAACAAGAATGTATATACTTTATGGGGTCTGCCACGCCTCCTTCTGCCTGTTACATACATTTCAACAAAACTATTATACCCTACTTTCCATTTTTCAAATGAGATCAGGGTATAATAATAGGCAAACACTCGAAGGCAAAAGACGTACACTGAGCGAAAAAAGTTATTATACTAACAAAATGTTGGTTTGGCAAATGTTAAGGATTTGTGTAGAACAGTGTTAGGGCAGCAGGTGGGCGTATTGCTTGGGTCGTTGCATATAAAACGCTAAAAGGAATTAAGATGCTATATGTGTGTTGTGTGTGTGTGTGTGTGTGTGTGATTGCCATATTCATATGAGTTGAGGGTAAAAAAAGGGTTTAATCAGCGCACAGTCAGGCAAAACATCTCAGAATTCACACACACACACACACACAGACAATAAATGAGACGACCAATACACAAATACAAATTAACAATAAGCAATCAAAGACACACACACACACAGACACAGAGACACACACATACAATGAAGCAGCTGTCTGTATATAAAAATTTTTTGTAGCAGCCTTTTAGGCTGACGCCAGCTGCCAATGCCAAAAGCAACCGTCAAAGGAATTAAAATTCATTCGGGCATAAAAATTTTAAAATATATATATCTATATACATATATACACATATATATATATATAGAAGCACACTGTGTGTGTGTTTGTGTGTGTGTGTGTTGGAGCCAAAAGACAAGAGAAATAAGAGCCAAAGCTGCAGCCATTTTGGTAGTAAGAGAATGAGGTTAAGACTGGCTGTTAGATAGCGGCAAAAAAAGGGGTTACTTTGGCAAGCCACTGGCTGCTGACAGGGGGGAGGGGGCGGGCAGGGGGCTCTATGTTGTTAATTTCCAAAAAGCCAAAAGACAAATGAGTAAAGAGCAACAGCAACATCAGCGGCAGCGGCAGCAGCAGCAGCAGCTTTGCTTTTGTCGTCTCAATGTCGTCGTCAACGGTTTTTCATTCATTTTTCTGTTGGTTTTCTCATTGATTTTTGATTGTTTCAAGTGTTGCCACCGCTGCCAGTGCTGCCACTGCTGCGGCTGACTTGCTGCCACTTGCTGCGACTTGATGCTGCCACTGCCACTGCCTCTGCCGCTGCTGCCACTGCTGCTGCCAAGTGCACCCCAGAGTTTTGACGCCAAGGCTTTTGTTTTCCAATAGCTCTGGCAATGCCCAAGTTGGCAATTTGCAACAAAAGACAAGAAGTGAATAAAAAAAAACGAATGAATAAAGATTCATAATATGTAAATGTATGAATGCATGAATAAACGAGTGCGCCGAGTAAAGCGCATACATTTGCAACTTGTCATATATAGAAATTGCATCAAATCAGGCAGCTTAATTTGAAGTATGAGTGTATTATGAGTGTATGAATGGATTCATGAATATATTAGGACAAACAATTGTGTCATATATAGTTAATAAACTTTATTGATGTGTGCAAATAGATTGTAATTAGCTGGCTGCATATTTAATATGAGTGTATTCATGAGTGTTTTGGAGTGCTTGTCTTGAGTGTTTGATTTTGAGAATTTGTTCTACGAGTATTCATTAGGTATTCATAGATTAGATAGATTGTAATTAGACGGCTGTATATTTAAAATACATGTATTCATGAATGTTTTGGAGTGTTTGTTTTAAGTGTTTATAGTTCATTATAGGTTTGAGTATTTTTATTTATTTTACGAAAATTCTTGTATAGTATTGTTAGAAGCTAGCTTATTCAAGCAGCTATAGAACGAGCTATATTAACGAGTGTATTCATTACAGTATTTATGAGTGTTTTTGAGTACCTCAGCATATGAACTAAGTACATTGATTGGTTTGACACAATTTGTTAATGCCTATTGCTACTATTGCCTACTTAATTAAACTTAAATGTATTCATGAGTGTATTCATTGAAGTATTCACATGCATTTTTGAGTGCAGCAGCTAAAGCATGAGATATATTTCACTTTTGTTGCCACTTTTGCTAGTTAAAGTTAATACTAATGTATTCATGAGTGTATTCATAAGTATTCACTTGCGTCTAAATGTTTTTTTTTGCTGTTACAATTACTAATTCAATATTTAAACAGCGCATTTGTATTAGATTGTTAAATTGTCACATTGCTCGGTTGACCGATATGAGTGTATTCATGAGTGTTTTGCATGCAAACTAACACAAGTTGCTAAACTATTTATCAATTTGTGCTAAACTCTATGGAAAATTAAGCAAATTTTATATTTGTCATTGTTCGGATTCACACAGAACTTAAAGGCCTTCGCCTCCCCTCCAACCCCCCTTCATAGGGGTGTAGGCACCTGCGGATGGGGCAGGTAATTTAACATTTTTCATTATTTGTCAATTGCCCGGGCAAGACACTCATTCAATTCATGGCAGGCTGGGGGGTACTGCGGGGTGTGGACTGTGGGGGCTGGGGGTTGAGTATGGGGTACGGGGGGGTTGGTGGTTGCGCTGTGGAGGGGGCGCCTTGGCAATTTACAACAATTCAAAGGCATAAATCAAACAATTTCGAACTGAACTTGGCACGAAACGACTGCAATACAAGGCAGACAGGGGGACAGACAGGCGGTCGGGCAGACATACAGACGGGCAGTCAGTCAGTCAGTCAGTCAAACAGTTATTCATTTACGCACACACGCACATAACGGCACAGTTATTGAATTGATTTGGGAGCAAAGCGACAGCCGCAACAGAAATGATGACAGAGCCCAAGGTGGAGCCGCAGAAGGGCAGAAGAGTAGGCACAGTGGGCCTCGATTTTGTGCGTTTTCTTCTTCTTCTTCTTCTTCTTCTTCTAGTTGTTGTTGTATTTTTTGGATTATAAAGTTTTGTAATTAAAATTTGACAGCTTTACAATTCCCACCAGGACTCAAGAAACAAAGCGGCCGCGCGGGTCGGTACAGACACACGCAACGCGAAAAACCCCTTTTTCTGTCCAGAGACGAATTTTAACAATTTTCGATTTATGTTTCGATTTTATTGTCTAGAATATTGTGCGTGTTGTGTTTTATTGAAGACTTGACTTTGATATATACATATATATATATATATATATACTCTATTTAGTACAGTTGAACTTCTCTATAGTGATAAAGCTCTCCCTATTATGAATTGATTTCAAAGACACAAGTTTTTCGTTCCATTTTAAATACATGTATGTATAATTTCTGTATAATGAAGTTTCTATATAATGAAGTGATTTTCTGGTCCCGCCAAGATTCATTATAGAGAATTTCGACTGTAGTATATGGTGTCTAGAAACAGCTGGCAGTACAGACAACAGACTCAAAGGACTTATGTAGAGTTTTAATCAAAGCTCGTCCCATACCCGAATCGTGTTGTTCACTTTTGAGCGCTATCCACCATTTTGTTTCTAATTCGTTAAACTTTTGCTTAATAATTGTCTGGCCATGCCGAACCCAATTCCTATATATATATACATATAACTCTCATGCCACAAAACGCGAGCTTGACTTTTATTCATATTTTTGCTGCAATATCATAAAAATATCACAAAAAACAAAATGTGATTCGGGTTTTTTTTTTTTTTTTTTGGTTTTTGAGCTACCCTTGATAAGCACGACGACGACGACGACGTTGACTACAAAGTCGACCCAAAATGTAGCCCTTGAGTGGCGCATATTGTGGCAGCGCTTGGGAGTGGGCGTAGGGTAGGGGTTACGTCCAGCATGCCCTGCTCTGGGCAGTCACATGTCTAATCCTTTTGCTTATTGATATGATATCTACACGCAGCAAACCAACAAAACAACACAAAACAACGAACCAAAAACCCAAAAAAAACCAAAAAAAAACCTAAAAAGGTTATGCCAGCGATTTTTATTTTATATATTGCTGCTCTATACAATAACCAAATTTTTGTCGGGGAGCATGGGATTCTTTCATAATCAAAAAACGTTAAAATCATAGTCTAGACAATAATTTATGAGCCAGAGCATTGCTCTTCCTGCTGCTGCTGCTGCTGTTGTCATTTTTTGTTGTTGTTTTTGTCTCTTGTGTTGGCCCGCATCATCAATACATATATATTTATATATATATATATCTCTAAATATATATATCTATATATATATATATATATGTATGCAGACAGAGCACACAAAACGCAATGCCAATCAACATCTCTAGCAAACATTCGTAAGGCATCATATCCTTCTGCTAGCACTCATACCCTGTAAACTTCAAACTGTGTACCAGGACGACCCTGCTGCTGGTTTTTTACTGTGTTTTTTTGTGTTTTTGTGATATAAAAATATGAATATGCCGGTCTGGTCTGCACACAAACACCTTGATAGCACTTGCCGTAGAGCCGGAGACCCGGAGACGCAGCCGGAGTCGGAGTCGGTTCTGTGTGGCGGAGGCGTGATTGGCTTGGGGGGGGCGTATTTCGGGTGTTTGGCTTTTGGCTCGTTGGCATTTTCTAATGGTTTCAACTTCCTTCCTCTTGGCTTTGTTTTTTTGACCGAACTGCCAAATGTATAATATAATTCTTTTTGTATCCTTTCTTTTTTTCGGAATACGCGTCACACGTGTCGTATGCGCAACGTCCAGGCTGGCGGAGCTAACTAGCTAACTGAAGGGGGCTTAGTTTTAAAGCTAAGCTTCAGTTATATAGCAAAATAATGCTAATTGCAATACTTGAAAATCTAGTAAAACTAGCTGGAAAACAGCTATAATGCTACAGGAAGGTAATAGAGTTTGAGCAGCACTTTAAAGACAAACTTAGATTTCATTTTTGGTACTTAAGAAATATGGCAAAATATGTGTAAAAATCTAGCTTGAAAGTAACTACAATCCTCAAATGTCAAACACATTCAATACAGTTTGAGCTGCACTATAAAGGCAACAATTTGTTGAGTCTCAAACCAATGGATTTCCACTTTGGTACTTAGGACATATAGTAAAATATATAGACGAAATAAGGGTAAAAATTTAGCTTGAAAGTAACTGCAATTCTCAAATTTGAAAAACCCCATCAACACAGTTTGAGCAGCACTTTAAAAGCAAGAATTTGTTGAGTCTCAAACCAACAGATTAGCGTTTTGGTATTGAAACATATAGCCGAATATATACGAAATAAGGCTAAAAATTTAGCTTGAAAATAACTATAATTATCAAACTATAAAACCCCATTAACACAGCAGCACTTCAAAAGCAACAATTTGTCATGCCTCTCAAACCCTTCCTTGCCTCGTTTGCAAACAAATTTTCAAATTTTTCTAAATTTTGTCCAACTAAATTTGCCAATTTTGTGCAAATAATGCCAATAACTGGGTTTATCAGTTTTATAGATTTGTATGCTTTATTTGGCCGACAAAATACCACAAAAAAGAAAGCCAGTTTAGCTTGAAGTTTGAATATCTGCCAGATCTGTTTTGGCTATATTCTAATTTGATTTAAGCGTCAACTGCTAATTGGATTCGGTGTCTGTGGCTGAGCTCAATCTTCATTTGATGACAATTTCATTTTCTATTTTCTATTAACGTGAAATTGTAATGCCAATTGCTGCAGTGGGCGTAGAGGGAGTGGCAGGAACATGGGGGGAAACGCATAAAAAACAGTCATGCCATGAGTTGGCACATCGATGCCAGGGTTGGCTATCAACTATTAACCAAAAAAGGAGGAAAAATGGGAAAAATAGGAAAAAATTATATAGATAGAAGCTTATTTTAATTGCTCCTCGACACAGTGGGGCAAAGCTGGCAAATGGACAACAAATTGCAAGCTAGTTGTTTTGGGCCTAGTCAGGCTATTAAGGCTTGTTGCCACTGTGCGCTGGTCGTCCTGAGCTAAGGGCTGACTACTGACTGATTGACGGAATGACTGAGCGACTGAGGGACTGAGGAACTGACTGAGTGTCATACTAGGGGCTGTCTGTTGGCCGTGCTCTCGACCCACGGCAATTATTTTGACGACGCGTAATTTGCGTTGACGATGCGAATGATGCAGATGATGAAGATGTTGAGGATGTCGAGGATGTCGAGGATGTTGGAAGATGATGAACACAAAGTTGTTGTCGAGGTTTGCTGCCATTTCATTTTTGATACTCTTTTCGAAGAAAATAGTACATTCACTAAGTCCGAAAGTATGTAAGGCATTGAAGGAAACCTAGTGGAACCCCAAAAGTTAGGAGAACCAAAGGAATCGATTGAGCTATGTGCGTCTGTCCATGTGGATGTCTGCAAACTAGTCCCTCAGTTTTTGAGCTAATAAAACTTGTCGGAACCGGTCGGATCCGACCACTATATCATTTAGCTGCCATATAAACATAAATCTGTTTTGCTCATATTTCCCATGTTTTTTAACGCATTGGATTGACACACACTCCCAAGATTCGTATCTACCGCTTCACCAAGTTTTATAAGGATCGGACTACTTATCATATAGCATATAACCAAACGTCGGTTTTGCCCATATTTCCCATGTTTGTCAACTTATTGGACTCAAAGTTCACATAATCCCATGATTCGTTATTATCTACCGCTTCACCAACTTTTATAAGGATCGGACTACTATATCATATAGTTGCCATCTTGCTAAAAGTCGGTTTTGCCCATATTTAGCATGTTTTCAAACGTATTGAACTGAAAGTTTCCAAACTCCCTAGATTCGTTATTATCTACCGAAAAGAGTATGAAATATTCGGCGTGGGATTATCAGTACCTTCTTACTTGTTTTTTTTAGCTTTGACTGCGTCAAAATTGAAGCGACAGCATAGCAAACTAATTAAAGCCAACTTCCTCAAGCCGCACGCCCCCAAACCACGCCTTCCCCCTCGCCAATTGCATTTAGCTTGGCCCGAAATGAACGATTTTGACGCTTAGCCTTTTTTAATTGTCCTTTGGCAGCCTGAATTTGATGGCCATGGCTAAATTTTCATTTCCATTTGCCATTTTCCATTTTATGTTTTGCCCCACAAATTTTGGCTTTTAATTAGAAATCAATTGTGTATGTAATTGCACAATTTCCAGCTCATTTGTTGACACAACAAAAAAAAGCTAAACTTTAAATTTTAAACAGTTTTAGCCATGTTACACTTACATATTTTGGCCAGAGACGACGACTTTTGCCAATTTAATGCTAAATGAATTAAATGCAATTTGATTTATTGACAGTCTTCTGTTAATTGAAATGTTAAATTTCCGTTCAAGCTTGTAATTGACTAAAGAGACAGTTCGACAAACACACACAGCGACTGTGCTAAGCAATACCCTATAATTTCAACAACTTTAAGCTAGACATATTTATCTTTACAGTAAAATTGATGCTTACAAGTCTTGGGGACCTGCTGCATAATTTGTCATAACACCCACAAGACTTGGCTAGAAACAGCTAGAATTTTCAACTAGCGGGTGGAGAGGGGCCTGGGGAGCTGTGTGCCTTGACAAGTTGCCTGCAAAGTTGCCAACTGATTTGTTAGCCATAAATCAGGCGAGAAACAGCCCAAAAAATGCAACACTAATTAGACAAATGCTATGCAGCAATTTATAAGCTGTTCAAGTGAAAATGGAAAATTGGGAGGGAAAATTTGGGAAAATTGGGGAAAATTTGGGAAAATGGCTAAATATGTGTGGTGCGCAGTGAAAGTCTATGGCAATTGGCGGCGTGCAGCGAGCCGTGAAGTTGTGTGTCGCATTTGATTTGAGTTTTTAGCCCTTTTTTTAGGCCTTTTTTTTGTGTTAGCGAAGACAACAACCAATTGCTGATGACACAAAAATCAGCAAAATTGCATGTAAATCACATGGCGAACAATCAAATATGAATCGAAGCTAACTAGCGCATGCTACAACAACAACAACCACTATATGAACAACAACAACAACGACAACAACAACAACAACAACAACAATGACAACAACAATGACAGCAACTGGTACACGAAAATAAGGAAATAATCAATTTAAAAAAATCAAAATCGCCATTTACCATACAAACGATGAGGCAGCTACTAAACTATAGCTCTATATATATATATAATATACAGATAAATATATATATATATATATATATATATATATAGTGTATATACAACAACTGTCAGCAATCAACAATCAGTCAATGTGTTCAGACAGTCTAACAATAGACAACATCTTGGTGCAAGCGGGACAACAACAATGCGTATGCCTATGTCTGAACTGCTCTAGACTGAACACATCAGATATGGGGGCTATATGGGGTTAAGGGGTTGGCTGACGTTGCTGACTGATCAAAATCTATATGCGATAAATAAATTGAATTTATCTGCAATTGGTTGGAACGACAATAGCACAAGTGTGTCTAAGTGTGTGTGTATCTGTGTGTGTGTGTGTGTCGCTTGATAATGACTGTTTTTCACTTTAATCAGCAGCAACAACAACGACAACAACAGCAACAACGATAACGACAACAGCAACAACTTAAATCATTGCAGTCAGCTCTAACTAAGCTCAATGTCTCTAGTCAGTTGTGTGTGTGTGTGTGTATCTGTGTGTGTGTGTTGTGTGTTGTGTGGGTGTGTATGCGATTTGTTGCTGATTGATTTGAATTGAATAATTGCAATTGTGTTGCTGCCAGCAACAGCAGCAGCAACAGCTCGTGTTGCTACAATACAAAAAAATCCAAAAAAAAAAAATACAAAAAAATACCACAAAAAATACAAAAAAAAAATCACAAAAATTATTTTTTGAATTGATAATAATAATGAATAAAGTTTAACTGTCAAACCACAATAGCAACAACAACAACATTTGATTGTTTGAAGTTGTTGCTCATAGATCATATGCTGGCGGAAGTTGCAACACAACAATAGACACAGCAGCAACATGTTGATATTTAGCTATGATTTAATTAAATATTTAGCTCTAAATGTTTACTAATCGCAGGTCTAAGCATGCAAGTGCTTTTGTGCCGCAAATTGACAAACAAATTTTAGCTGCAAACAAGCTAAAACTAAGTCAAACTTGCCAGCGGGAGCAACAGGCAGACAAAAGAGCTGTCAGTAAGTAGTTTTTGGCTAAAAATGGGCTAGGCACAAAGCCACAGCTATGTCAAACAAATAGAGCTAAATGACTGCCTAGCTAGTTTTGGCTTTAAAGCTAGTCAGCTAGACTAGATAGGCAACATAGGCAATTGTGGCTAGATTCATGAGTGTTATACTTAGCTAGTTAGCTAGAAAAGCACTAAGCAAAGGCTTGGTAAAAATATAGCTAGCATTAAAATTAAAGCTAGAGTTACTTAAGCAGAAAACACAACAGCAACAGAGCTAGTTTTGGTTAGTTTCCAAACACTTATGGGAGTTAATTAAAGCTAGATTTTCTTAGGCAGAAAACACAACAGCAACAGGGCTAGTTTTGGCTTGTTTTTGGGAGTTCAAATTAGGCCTAAATGCTGAGACTTGAAGTACTTTAAATGAGCTTTTAGCAGCTTTCAAGCCTAAATCAAAAGCACCAAACTGCGGCTAAATTGTACCCAATAAGTGCTTTTAGCAGCCTTTTGTGACTAGAATAAAAGCTTTTCAGCTAAATTAGAGCTTTAATCAGCTTATAGCTTACAAAGTGGAAAATGCTTACCCGCTTTAAGTGAAACATTAGAAAATTGTTCTATTTAAACTATATGTTTTGGTTTTAATTAGCTTGTTTTGGCTGGCAAATTTGTGTTTTTAGCGTACTTTTGCCCGAATTGAAAAAGATCATACTAAATTATAATAATCGCCAATAATTTGAAAGAGCCCAAAATAAAAATTCGAAATCATTTAACGATTGCAATGTGTATGTGTGTGTGTGTTGATTGTGAATTATGAAATTTTATAATGAATATTAATAATAAATACAAATCTAATAGAAATTGAAATAGCAACAAATATATTGCCTTGACACTGTCTAATCAAAAAAAGAAGAAAAAAAAAAAACATAATAATAGAAAAGAGAATGAATTTTTTCATCTGTTTTAAAGCTGCGGCTGTTGCTGTTCCATTATGATTATTGATGATTGCCTATAGACAAAGCGGCACATGTATATTGTTTGTGAATATTTGTCTATATAGAAGTATTTTTGGCAGATAAGTAACACTTGTATCTGGTCATAGATCAGTCACTCCGTCAGTCAGTCATTGAGTCATTCAGTCAGTTGGCGTCAGCTTGCGACGTTTGTTAAGATTAGAGCTCAATGTCTTTATTGATCACATGAATAATATTATATTATTATTATTTGAACAGTTGCCTCAAATTTGTTACTAATTTTGGTTTAATTTTAGCCTAGACCTATTGTATTTTTCTGCATTTGGCCTCGCCATGGATTTTCCCACTAAAAAAATTTAAAAATAAACTCAATTGTCTATATAGAAGCAAATATTTGTGCACAAGCATAAATTTTGATAAATATATATTTATATATCGTATATAGTGTGATTAGAGGGGCCTCAGTGGATCAGTGTATAGTTCACTGTGCCGTCAAAACAAGAGGTCGTTGGTTCGAGCCCCGCTCATGGTCGATAGGCAAGAATCTCCTAGAAAAACTACGTTCGCCCACTTAAAACAAAGTTCTTCAACGAAGGAAGCAGAAATAAGGGGAAATAGTGCTTCAGGCTTTGACCCAATGGGGTTTTTATGGCCATATAATATATATTAACTCAACTAAACTGCAAAAGGGGACTCGGTAGTACACTGTACCACCAAACAAGAGTTCGTGGGTTCGAGTCCCACTCATGTACTTAGCATGAATCTCCTAGAAAAACTAAGTTGTGGCATAGTATTTGAAATCTAGAAAAAGTTCTTCTACGAGAGAAGCAGAAATAATGACATATAGTGCTTCAGGCTTTGACTCAATGGGGTTGTTATGGACATATAATAATAATATAGTTTGATTAGGGTGTTAAATATGGGCCTTTGAAAGTATTTTTCCAATTAACTTGTGGTTTGTGGCTACTCGGGAATCGTTATGACGTTCCCCCTCAAAGAGCACTTCCCACACTCCGATAACATACAATTCCCAGAGTTTTTCATGTCATGCAATGATAAGCACTAAATCGAATTATATTATTATCATACTATATATATATATGGTCAAATATTCAGTTCCGTCGTCAACTGCTCAAATAACATAATACAATTTTCAAATTTTCATCTAGTTTTTTAATCAAAAACTTGCACAATTCATAAGTTTATAATCAAATATATATGTACATGACAATTGTTGTTGTTGTTTTTGTTGTAACAACCACAATGACAACAACAAGTGTTAGAATAAATATTAACAAAAACAACAAACTACTGCAACTAACCGCAAAGTCATAAAAAATAATCATAATAATAATAATAAAATTGATTTCGGTTTTGTTAGCAACAAAATAAACACAAAATATTTCCATGTTGTTGTTTTTGTTATTATTTCTTATTTAACACACACACACACACACACACACACACACACACACACACACACACACATCAAACAAATATGTTGAATTCGATAAACATTTTTTTATTCATTTGTTATTCTTATTTTTTTTTTTGGTTTTTGTTTTTTGTTCTTTTTGACAATCAGCGATAAAGCATAAAGCCACAGCACAGGAACCAAAGTTGTTGTTGTTGTTGTTGTTGTTGTTGTTGCTTCCACATACCCTAAGCGTAGCGGGTATACTATGCCACTTCAGGCATATGCTACAGCATGACTTATCTGTGGGCCCCCCAAGAAGCAAATTTCGAAAAAAATGCATAGTAAAGGGTATCTAAAATTCGTCTATTTTATGCCTCTGTCACATCTAGCATGTTCTATATATGTTTTTGCTTATATTATTATGATTTTGTTAAATTATTTCGTATATGTGATAAAAACCAACAAATAATCTACATAACTTGAACGTGTCATTTTATTTTTCCTCAAATATTTCAATTATACAGAAATATATATATATAGAAATACATATATATGTCTATATGTTTGTTACTAAATTGAAACGGAAGTGTTTTAGGTTTTTTTTTCTCGCCGTTTAAATTTATTATCACAATTTGTTTTGGCAAGAAAGTCATGTCGTGTTCTGGGGTCAAATTTGTGATCTCAAGTCTAAGCTATAGAGTGGGTTTATATCTAAATTGTTAATCGATAACTTTTTCTTGCAGCATATTTAGAATCGAGAGACAAAGTGTTGATGTGATGAACGCACTGTCGAGATTTGTTAGGGATTTGGTGTCTTATATAAAAGGTATTGATCAGTAAGGAGGAGTTTTCGGTATCTCAAAGCCATTCATACAAATAGCAACCCTCGTTTCAGAGCTGTATAAACTTCTTCAAAGAATTGTTAAAGCGAGTTATCATTAGGGACCATATTTTGTTTTCAAACTCCTAATGTATTTTTATGTCATGGTTAAGCCAGTTATATAAATAGCAACCCTCGTTTTAGAGATTTTTTTTAGCGGTTTAGCTTGAATTTGCAAAATGCTATAGATAAAACTATATGAAATACAAAGTTGATAAATCGCGGCATCTTTTTTGAGAAGATATAAGAGTTCCCAACTTAAGATTTGCTCAAATGTTTAGATCGTTTTTACTCTATGTTCATGGTATTATTAAAGCAATAAAATGCTAATTTTGCAAACAATTGAAAAGAAAATAAATACGACTAGACTTTCTTGCCAGAATCCAAAAAAAAAAAACAAAAAAATCAGTTTACATTTCTTTTGCTGTTAACCCATGTTTGCCCAGCCATTTGGCTATATTTATACACAAGACGCACACTTGGCGTTTTGTCTATAAAAATTGCACTTCTGCGAAAAAATAAACAGGCCTCTCTGCTGCCAAGACAAACAGAAGAAGAAGAAGAAGAGTCAGAAGACACAGTCAGAAGACACAGTCAGAAGACAGTCTTCTAACAACAAACAACTGTTGCAATTTTCCATTTAACATAATTTTTGCACAACTGTCGATCATTTTGCTGTTCATTTATTTTTCAGTATTTTTTTTTAGTATTTTTTTTAGTTTTTTTTTTTGGTGGCGTCAAAAAATATTGTCGCATATTTATGAACATGTGTAAGAGATAAATCTGCAAGTTGTGTGCGCCACATAAGTGATTCAGTTGTCACTCGGAGTGCATTTATCACAGCTGTGTTTTGGTTTTTTTTTCGTTTTTTTCGGATCTTTTTCTGGTTCAATTTCGGTTCAGTTTTGGTCTGGAGTTGCAGCGGCGTGTGGAGTGTTGGACAACGCCAGGGCTGGGAGGGCGCCAACAGCAGTAATCAAAGTAATGAGCTATGCGGCAAGGCATATTTTCTTTGGGGTGTTGTGGAGTGTTTTTTTTTTGGGGGGGGGGGGTCTTGGGGTAGAAATCGTTAGCAAAAATAGCATTTAATGGATTTCAAATTCAGCAGAAGAAAATAAATATATATCTCAAAAAGGCGGCAGCTTTACAAGTGGCAGGTAAGAGCTGTTCGCACAGATGTCTGTCTGTCCGCCCGCCTGTGTGTTTGTCGCCCAAGTGAAGTGATAAAACATTAAAGAAACCCCCGTCCAGGGGTTGTTCCTAATGGCAGTTGCAAGCTCCGAAGATGCTGCCGCTGCACTTAATGGCAAATGATAATGATTGATGCTTAAATGCAACTCCTGAAAATGTGCTTGCATTTGGCTTAAAAAACGTCGGCTTTGCCCGGGTTTTTGTGTTCTTTTTTCGGGCAATAAGCAATCATTCAATGTGTTGCACACACAATGGCAACGCGGTTGAATATTTTGCATGCATTAGGCAAATTGAAATTGAAAAGAACCATCTGAGTTGCAGCAGATGAAATGGTCTGGAAGAGACAAGCACTCCCCGTTTGGAGCGGGAGGTGGTAATGGAGCAATCCGAGGGGCAATCCGCAATCCGCAGGACAAAGGCACACACTTTGGCAACCAAAAGTTTGGTTTTGGCGGCGGTCGAAAGTGCAGCTTTGAGTACGCTTTCGGTTTCGAAATATGATGTTCTCCTGAGACTCAGTGATTTGCTCTCACGAGAGCGTAAGATAATATCGTGCTCACGCGGACTTGGACCAATGTGGTTACGAAATATGTTGTTCTCCCGAGAGCTCAAGTCAGTGCTTTACTCTCTCGAGAGCGTAAGATAAAGTCGTGCTCACGCGGACTTGGACAAATGTGGTTCCGAAATATGTTGTTCTCCCGAGAGCTAAAGTCAGTGCTTTACTCTCACGAGAGCGTAAGATAATGTCGTGCTCACGCGGACATGGACAAATGTGGTTCTCTTGGAACATAAGTCGGTGTTTTGCTCTGCCGAGAACTTGAAAAATGTGATCATTCTGAAAAGACAAGTCCTTCTTTTGCTCTCTCGATAGCTTAAGTCTTTTCAGTTCTCTTGGTGAGGGGTTCAAACAAAGAATTACTCTCGAATCAGCATAAGATAATACCCTTATACCAAGAGCTTCATAAAATATAGTCCTCCTGCAAACGTAAGCCAGTATTTTGTTCTCCCGAGAGTGCATAAGATAATGATGTGTTGACAAAATGGAGTCCTATTGAATGCGTAAGCCAGTGCTTTGGTCTCTCTCGAGAGAGCATCAGATAATGCTCGTCTCCCCATGGTGTGGTCCTTTGCAAAGCATACATCAATGTTTTTCTCTCTAGAGAGTGTAAGCTTTTGCTCTCTTCAAGAGCTCAAACAATGTATTCTTCTCGCGTGAGCATAAGAAAGTGGAATGGTCAAGAGAGCACAGAAAGGAGAGTCTATTTTGGAAGTATCATACAATGTTGCTCTCTGAATAAGAATGAAAGTGTAAGAATGTTGCTCTCGCTATAAGAAAATTCAGAACAAAGTTAAAAATTGGCACTCTTTTGGAAGGTATATTAATTTTCCGAGAGCGTAAGCTCACAAGCGAAAAAGAAAAAGAATATTTGGTTATTTAAAGATCAAATGAGAAGGAGAAGTTCTTTGGCCTGTAGGAGTTCTTTGGCCTGTAGGGGTTCCTTGATCTACACGGAAGCTTATTGATTTCACATGCTCCCGTGAGAATCAATGTGTTTTGCTCTCTGAAGAGCGTAAGCAAAAGTTGTGCTTTGAGAGCATGATAAGTTTTTGCGCTCACAAGAGCATAAGATAGTTTCGGACCAAACACAAGAGAGCATATTAGACTTCATCTCTCCCTAAAGCTAATTAAATATATTGAATATAGCTTGTTACAACAACAAAAACAACAATATGATATACCGTTGTTAGGCATAACAAAGCCTCATGAAAACTGTAAACAAAAGCCACAAAAAAAAAGAAAGAAAGAAAAAGAAAGAAAAGAAATGGAATGAAAAAAAAGTGAAAGCAGTCAACAAATTTGTAGGCGTAAAAATTGTCATGTCAATATTTTAATGATATCACTTTACACCGAAAATGCCCCCCACTTGAACCCGGCGGGCGGCCAGGGGACTCAGGACGACCAACGGGACACCGAACTGCTTTCTACAAAGTTTCATTTTAACTTTTCGCTTTTTCCCTCGACTTTTTTGCGATTGAAATCCCTTGCATATATATAGATTTTTTCTGGGGTTTTGCTTGTTTTGCCCTTTCTTGTAGCGGCGTGTAAAGAAAAAGTCAAAAGTCCTTTTTTTTTTTGGGTGGGTTAAATAGGTGTTGGGGCGGGGGAACTGACGGGACGCTCATTTGTTTGCCTTGTATTTCCTTCTGGGTTTTTTTTTTGTTTTTTGGACTTGTGTTTGGCTAGAAAATTACAAGAAAAGTGCGCTAAACTGGCTGCTGTGGGCGGTTGGGTGTGCGGGCGTGGCACTGTGGGTGTTTTGTTTACTTATGCAAGTGTTTTCTCAATTGTGCGTGCGGCGGGGGGCGTTGGGCCGGGGAGTGGCCGGGTCGGTCAGTTGTGCGTCTGCGGTTGAAATATTTTCACTTGGGTTTTTTTTTTTTTTTGAGGGGGGTTTTTGGGATTTGCCTGCTTTCTTAACGGTTTTACATTTCATTGCTTGGGAAAACGAGCTGATACTGTAGATATATATGGATATAGGCGGTTAAACTTAACTGGGCCGCCTAAACAAGTGGCTGTGGGTTCGAGTACCACTCATGAGCCTCCTAGAAAAACTATGTTATAACGTAGAAACAGTGAAGGAAGCAGAAATAGAGACAAATAGTGCTTCAGGCTGTAACCCGATAGGGTTTTTATGGCAATAAACATGTAGTTAGCTGGTGGGCGGTTTCGGTGGACCAGTGGATAGGACACTGTCCGCCAAACAAGTGGCTGTGGTTTCGAGTACCACTCATGAGCCTGCTAGAAAAACTAGGTTGTAATGTAGGAACAGTAAGGGGAAGCCGAAATAACGACACATAGTGCTTCAGGCTGTGACCTTATAGGGTTTTTACACCCATATACCTAAAGTTAGATAGTCGGGGGGTGGGACTTGAGCTTCACTTACCTCTTTGTCTTTGGCAGCTAATAGTACAGCGGGCTGATTGTTGTTGTTGCGCTTTTTGCGTTGTTTCTCGGTGTTGTTGTTGTTGTTATTGTTATTATTATTGTTGTTGTTATTTGTGCAATCCTCGTCCTCAGCGCTATGTGCCACATGTTGCTCATTTACATTATTATCACGCAGTGCAACATGTTGCGTTTCACTGTTGTTCTTACGACTGCAACTGTTGTTGCTATCGTTGTTGCTGTTGTTGTTGTTATGATTATTGCTAACATTTAAACTAGCGTCTTCAACATGCTCATGCTGCACTGCAACATCGGCCACAACATCATCATCAACATCGTCGTCTTCATCTTCATCCTCGTCCTCGTCGTCAACGCGTTGCGTTGCAATATTATCAGTTCTTGCCTCAGCAACACTGTCGGGCCTGTCGGCAATATGCTCTGGCTCCAGCTCCATATCATCATCATCTAAATCGCCATCGGCATGTGCAACATTTGACTGCATCGACGCGTCCTCCTCGTCCTCGTCCTCGTCAACATCATGGCAATTGCTGCCGCTGCTGCTGTTTGCAGTGGCAGCAGCAATTGTTTGTTGTTGTGTTGCTGCTGCAGCTGCAGCAGTTGCTGTTGTTGCCACTGCCGCTGCTGCTGTTGTTGCTGCTGCGACTGTGGCATTTGTTGCTGCCGCTGCGGCTGGCGAATGCATGGGCGATTGTTGCTGTTGTTGCTGCTGTTGCGCTGCCGCTGCAGCCGCCGCAGCAGCAGCAGCTGCCGCTGCCTCCATCATCATTTGCTGTGCGTGATTAAAGAATAGCTTGGGATTCAGGCAGGCGCCACCAACGCCAACGCCAACGCCGACGCCGTTCTGCTGCAGGCTGTTCTGCAACTGTTGCTGCTGCTCGGCGCTGAGCAACGGCGGCGATGGCGACGGTGTGTTTGTGTTTGCCAGCAGATTGCCGCCGTTCTGTTGCAGCGTTGTTAACGCTGCTGCAACAATCGAATTATTGATCAGCTTATCGCTATCGTTATCGATATTGATATTAATACCGTTCGCTTCCTGCTCCTGATCCTCCTCGTTGCTCAATGCTGCTGTTGCTGTTGCTAAGGCTGCTGCTGCCGCTACTGCTGCTGTTGTTGCTGCTGCTGTTGCTGCTGTGCTGTTGTTCTCGCTGTTGTTGTCGCTGTTGTTGTCACTGTTGCTGCCGGGCGTGCTTGTGTTCAATTGCTCCTTGAGTGTGTTTACTTCCTTTTCGGCTAGAGTTGCGCGCTGCAAAAAAGCCAAAAAAAAAAAGCCAAACTGAGTCAGACAATGTAGCATATGGTGTGTCTATGTGTGTGTGTGTGTGTGTGTGTGTGTGTGTGTAAGGGGCACGGGGGGTTTCAAAACTTTTGCCTAAGCTCTGCAGCCACAAGCAAAAGGCAACTATCGACCCTCATTAATTTTACTTTTAAAGTCATTACGGGTTAAATTTAGCCAAATTAATACGTTGCAAAACTTTTACAACAGCCGGCCAAAAAACAAAAAAAAAAGCCAAAAAAAAAGGCCAAAAAAACATTAGAATCAAGGGTGCAAAAAGCCAAAAAGGCGTAGGGTTGTACAACAGCCGACAAATTTATAGTTTATCGTTCGTATCGATAAGCCAACTTGAAATTTT
Organism: Phorticella flavipennis; assembly: GCA_037040045.1. Classification (NCBI taxonomy): domain Eukaryota; kingdom Metazoa; phylum Arthropoda; class Insecta; order Diptera; family Drosophilidae; genus Phorticella; species Phorticella flavipennis. The sequence continues at coordinate 56,992 of JBANCY010000069.1, forward strand.
TAGTGCTATTAGCATTGACCTTTGCCAGGACTATATAGACACAGGACTCGAAATCAAATGCCAAATGAGAAATTAAAACAACAACAACAACAACAACAGCAACAGGGACACAAAAAAGGTTACAAAAATATGCGGTGCAAAGTTTTTTGGCAAATTAGTCTGGGACTCCAGAAGGGGGCACCCCCAGAACCCAGAACCCAGAACTCTGAGCCCTGGACTTGTTTTCTCCGTAGTCCGGTCGGTCCTTAGCTTAGGTTTTGTATGTAACAGCGACTCCCCGACTTTTTGCCAGGACTGGCACTTGGGGCTTGGGGTTTTCGGGGGAGACTTGGGTTTGGTTGCTTCGATTTTCTGTTGATTTGTACTTGTTTTGGTTTTTGAGTTTTGTGCAATTTTATTTGTATAAATACCGGAAGCAAACACTGTGTGGAGTCTAGTGTTCTAGGGGGCTCTAAGGGGCGTTGCAGGCAATAAAGAACTTTGGAAATTAGTCGTTCAGCCGCTTCGGGTGTGAGCTGCAGTTTTAAGCTTTGCAGTTCTTATGCCAACTTTTGCCTATCGATGAGGACGACGACGACGACGACGACGACGACAAGGACAAGAAGGTCTGAGTATTTTCTAAGCGAAAAAGTTAAGCAGGAAGTCGTTATAAGGGTCGTGTTAAGGCCTGAAATTGCAATGCAGTTGCTGTTGTGGTTAATATAAACGATTCTTTATGCCATTTAAGGACTGTGACTGCAAAAACTTGTAATCGATAAGTTTTGCCTAATGTTTCAGTACATTAGATCAAGCTTGTATATATATATATACAAATTTTCATTATGTTTATCTTTTGGCGGCCCTCGAGGCATATTTGTCAACAACCCGCTACAAAAATGAAAAAAAAAAAACAGCTAAAACCCGCAGCCAGGCCAAAGTCTGGCCAGGAGGCAGGACGACTGCGACTGCGACTCAGTCTCAGAGTCTGCTGTCTCGGTTCTTGCCACGTCGCATAGATATATATTTATGATATTTAAAAGCTCTTAAGTACAAACAACAGACAAGCGGCTGTTCGCGTGGCTGCCGCACGGTGTGTTGCAAGGTGGCGGTGGCAGGCGGTGGCGGCTGTGTTGGCTAGCGGCTAATGCCACAGTCGTTGTGGCAAAGGGGGGCCAAAGGAGGCTGCAGTTTTGTCCTTGCTGCGATTTAAAATGCCAGACAGCCTTCAAAAAGGGGGCGTAGGCGTGGGAGTGGGTTTTGGTTTGATTTTCAATGCTGACTGTTTGTGGCAATGTCTGTGTTGCTGCCCCTAGATGTTGTTGTTGTTGTTGTTGTTGTTGAGCTGCTTAAGCTTGAAAATTGTTTTCATAATGCCCCAAAACAGTTATTTTCGCCATATTTTCATTGACTTTTTCTTGTTGTTGCCACAATACATATTGAACAGTGACTGTGCAACTGTAGCAGCGCCAGTGCTGCTCAAACTGTGCGTGTAATGCAATCTCCGTGAGAAATGCCACACTTGTTGGTTGGTCAAAAACAAAAAAAAAAAAGGAGAAAATACCGAAAATACCGTAAAAGTAGTTGGTCAAAACGTCGAAAACTTTGGCAACGTCGCAAACTGCTCAGTGGCAAATCAATTAATGTGAGTGAAAGAGAGCGACGGAACGCCAGAGTTCCAAAGTTTTCGGGCTTGGGAATGGAGGGGGTTTTATTTTTTGGGTTTCTGAATTCTGGATGCTGCTTGGGTTCGGTTTTTGGGTTTGGCTTGGAGTTTTCAGCTCGCCAGCGCCTTTTGTGGCCCAGTTCGAGCGGCTTAGCAGCAGTTGCCAACCAAATGAGTTAATTAACTAAAATGCGGGTGGCTTTGCTCTTGTTGTACCACTGTGTGTGTGGGAGTATATGTTTTTTTTTTCCAACTTCAGATATATATATATAGATATATATATGTTTTTTTGGGTTTCCATGCTGTGGGTGCGCCTGCCTATGCCCCACTTCAATGACTTCTGTCCAGCGCCCGTTTGCCCAGTCTGTGTGGTCAGCTTATGGCAGAAAAGGCTTTTGGTATTGAGCACCCTTTTAGCGTTTTTTGTTAGCTTTTTTTGGAGTTTTTTTTTTTTTTTTGTATTTTTGAAGCGAGTTTCATTTAATATTTTTACATGTGCCGGCGAGCTGCCACTTCAAAGGAGCTATCAAAAAAATGTCTAAATAAAATGGGCAAACGCAATGCGCGCCAAAAATGTTAAGTGAAATGTTAACAGGCGGGTCCAATGTGCGAGGCTGTTAACATTTCTATTAGCCAAAAAACGCGGCGGCGGGGTCCACCCGTTTTGAGCTTTAAACGTTTAGTGCAAAACACGCAACTTTAAGTTAAGAGATGACTTCAAGTTTGTTGAAATTGAGAGCTTTAAGCAGCTTTGTCAGCTAGTCAAGAGCTTTGGTTCGGCTAAAAGCTGATTTGAGCCATGATTGCTGCATCTTTTTACACTCTTAAAGCTTTAACTGCAACTAAATTAGAGATAAAACTGAAATTAAACAACTTGCAGAAGCTCTAAAGCTTCAACTGCAAAGACATAAAGCTTCAATTCAAAAGCTTCAAAAAAAACTCTTAAGGTCTTACATGCAACAAAACTACAGACATATGCAATTGAAGCTTCAAGCAAGCTACTTGTAAAAGCTCTTAGAGCAATTAAGCAGCTTTAAGCTACATTATACAAATTTTGGAGCTTCAAAAAAAGCTGATTAAAAAGATAATACTTTGTAAGTTTAAGGTTTAAGCTGCTTTATAAGTCTGGTAAAATTTAAAGTTAAAGCTTCATAACCAAACTGAAAATCAAAGCTTTAAGTCCAGACTCGAAGTTTGCAGAAAATCAATTTGGTATATTTTTGTCTTCAGTAAAGGAAGCAAAAAAAAGGCAAATAGTGCTTCAGGTTTTGATCCAATGGGGTTGTTATGCCATATAATAATATATTTTTGTCTAATAACAGAGCTTTAAGCAACTTTAGAATGCTTCACGTAAGTAAAGATTAATCAAAATTTTAATATAAATTTTTGAGTTTAAAAAGAATCTAAGAAAATAGATGTTTTTACCTTTACGCTTAGGCAACTTTACAAATATATATATCATAGTAAGCAGCTTTTAAAAAGGTTAAAGTTGACGCTCCAAATCATTAGTTAAAGCTTCAAAGTTTGCAGTTAATCAATTAGTTATAAATACCCTAAGAAGAACGCTTTAATCAGCTTTAAGCTACTGTTTGTTTACGACCGAAGCTTTAGGCTGAGCTTTAGCTAAGGCAAATATTTTTCTTAGGTTCGTTTGGCTTCTAAGTTGATTTGCACAGGATTATTTTATTTTATATTATTCCATATTTTTTCTCTGCTTTTCAAGGATCTGCCCCGCTGGGCAATTGAGCAGGCTCTCTTCTTGGCGGCAATTGTTGCAACTATGCACACACACACACAACACACACACACAACACACACACAACACACACACAACACACACACACACATGCACAAGGCACTTGAATGGCACACAATGCACACAAACGAGCTGCAGGAGCGCTCAGAGGACTGTGCAGAGGAGATTCAAGTCAAAATGTTCTTGGTTCTTGGTCCTGGCTAACCCTCTAAGCAGGCTCCGTCGTCGACCCAGCCCCCCACTTGGCCCCGCCCATGCCCAGCTATGGCCCCCTACTTGCAACATGCCATGAGGCATGAGTTGAGTCGTGCGCGCGGCACATGTCAAAAAGCGCGCACTTTTCGAACAGAAACAGATTCCAGCCCTTGGGCCTGAGTGTGTGTGTGTGTGCCCATGTGCCCTTTCCAAGAATATACCATATTCACTATGTCCGAAAGTATAAAGAAAACATCGTAGACCCCCAAAAGTTACATTCCTCTGAATTTTAGGTTAGGAGCACAAAAGAAATCGATTGAACCATGTCCGTCTGTCCATCTGGATGTCTGCCAACTATACCCTCAGTTTTTGAGCTATCGAAATGAAACTTGTCACATAGCCTTCTTTTGTTATGTCGGAACCGGTCGGATCGGACCACTATATCATATAGCTGCCATATAACCATAAATTGGTTTTGCCCATATTTCCCATGTTTTTAAACGTATTTTACTGAAACACACTCCCAAGATTCGTATCCACCGCTTCACCAAATTTAATAAGGATCGGACTACTTATCATATAGCATATAACCAAAAGTCGGTTTTGCCCATATTTTCCATGTTTTCCAACTTATTGAACTCAAAGTTCACATAATCCCAAGATCCGTTATTATCTACCACTCCATTTAATTTTGTAAGAATCGGACTAACCAAAAGTCGGTTTTGCCCATATTTCCCATGTTTTCTAACGTATTGAACAAAAAGTTACTCCTTGCATAAGATTCGTAATTATCTATCACTCCACCAAATTTTATAAGGATCTGACTACTATATCATATAGCTACCAGATAACCATATGGTATATATGCCCATACTTCTCAAGATTTCAAATGTATTTGACTGAAAGTTCACAAACTCCCAAGATTCGTTATTATCTATCGCATTACCAAATTTTTTAAGGATCGGACTACCATATCATGCAGCTGCCATATAAAACCAAAAGTTTTGGTTATATTTCCCATGTTTTCCAACTTATTGCACTGAAATTTCACATACTCCCAAGTTTCGTTTTTATCTATAAGCTAACTTCGAAAAGAGTATGGAATCTTCGGCATGCCGCAGATTATCCTTCCTTACTTGGTTTTTTTTGGTTGCAAGAAGTTTTGCATGCGGCATTGTCTCAAGCTGTTTTCTGAAGTGAGTCGAACGGTCGACGCGTTGCTGTTGTTGTTGTTGTTGCTTTTTTTTTGTCGCATGGCAGCTGTCAGTCAGTGGCTGCCACATAGGGCGGCAGGGACTTGCAGGGGGGTAAGGGTAAGGGTAGGGGGGTGGTGCAGCACTTTTTGTAATTAGTACGAAAGCAACGTTATGAATTGTGCTTGAAGCTGCGCTCGAGTGCGAGTTGTTGTTGCTTGTGTTGTTGCTGTTGTCGTAGGCGGTTGCAACCCCTCAGCAGAGGCTGCCGCATTGTGTGGCGCGCACAATAAATCAAAGCAAATCAATGCAACGACCGCTGCCGGCTGCCAAGTGGGGCAGGCTGGCAGCGGGGGCAGGGACTGGCATTGCTTTGATTTAGAGCTCACTGTCAGTTTTGTGGTCCTGACAACCCTGCCACTTACCACATGCCACACGACAATGACAAGCAACGGCGGCGGAGAGGCGGGGGCAGAGAAAAAAGCATTTGCCACAATTACACACACATTTAACAGCAGGCAAATGACTTGAGAACCAAAAAAAAAAATCAGAAAAGAAAAGAGGAGAAAAGCTAAAAGAAAAAGTTCAAAAATTTTGAGCACAGGTGGCAACAAGGGGTTAAAATATGTGTGTGTGTGTGTGTGTGTGTGTCTTGTCTTTTATCAATTGCTTTTGGCAGCAGAATCTGTTGCCTGACATTAGGCGCAGACAAAGCTGCTGTGCTTTGGTTTTGACAGTTGTGACAGCTCCCCCTATATGCCCCCTCCCCCCTACTATATGGCTATAGTATATAAGGTATGTATATAAGGTACATAAGCCTGTCAATGTACCTAAGATCTTGTAGCCTAGCAAAAGACAAACAACAAAGAGGCCTAACAATTTTACAAATAATGGTCTAAAAAATGGTCTAAAAATGGTCTAAAAAATGGTCTGTAATCTGATGGGAAAACCACAAGTGGGGAATGATAAACTCCTTTAAAAGTTGGTTCGCAAAATTTTTAAAAAAATTTGTAAGTTCCAATTATTTAGTTCTTCCATCTTAAAAATTAGTCCATTTTTTTTTTTAAGAAAAACAGTTGTGGAAAGATTAACTCCTTTCCAAGTTGGTTCGCAAAATTTGTAAAAAATGTAAGTTCTTATTAAGTCTTTAAATCTTCAATATAAGTCCACTTTTTTTAAAGAAAAACGAGTTGGTTTGGAAAATTTTTTAGATTAAAATTTTTTATTTATTTCAAACATAAGACTCCTTTCGAAGTTGTATCAGAACCAAGAAAACTGAAAAATAAAACTTCTTAAAAATTGAAAAAATTTTAAATTTTACTGTTTCGAATCTTTGATCCAATAAATATTTGATTAAAAACTAAATAAATAGACTATGCCTTGAGTAGATGAAATTTTTTGGAACGAAAAATAATAAAAAAAATCCAAAAGCTAGTCAAAATTTAATAGTAATAACTTAACACCACTGGGAAATATAAGCAAAACCTAGTTGTATGACAGCTATGCGATCTAATGCACAATGCAATGTAGGATAGGTTTTTAACCGATAGCTCTAAAAATTGAGGTAAGTATTTGCATACAGATATACCGGAAGAGAGTTTTGGCCCTATTCATCTCTTTAACTGCTGATTATTCTATAGTTAACTTTTAGAGAGAGATATGGCCCTATTGATCTTATTATCTGCTGATTATTCTATAGTTAACTTTAAGGGTTTCCTTCTAAACGTTACAAGCTCCACCAAAGCATTGTATTTGCTTCAAAAAGCTATCAAAATCTGTTGAAAAAATGTTGAACAACTTTTGAGTTCTTAACTTAAATTTTGATAGACAGCATTATTTTTGGATGATATAATTCATTTTTAGCACAAATTAAACATTTAAACACTTATTTTCAAAGCAATATATGTTTTTTATACTTTTGTAAGTTTAAAAAAATACTTTTGGTATATTTTTTGTTACTGTTTTGAGTTTCTTTGTAGCGTTTGCACAGTTATTTGCTGTTATATTTGAGTAATTTGAGGAAAACCCCCCCTGAGCACAAGCTCAAAGACCTCCACCCCCCGCACACACTGGCAGTGAGTTAGACACATCTTCCCGTATTTCAGGCTTTTTTTTTTAATTTGGTATTTTTTTTGGTATTTTTTCGGGACATGCCTTTGCATTTGCTTTACAATTTCAAACATCATTAGCAACGCACACAGACAAACAAACAAACAACACACACACACACATCAAATGTGGGCGGGGCTGTGGGGACGTGGGGGTTGGGCACATATCCCTTTTTTGCTAATTATTTATTTAAATATTAAACAAAAAATACCCAAAAGAGAGAGAGACAGAGAGATGGAGAGTGAATTGGGGGGAGAAAGTAAAGCAGAGCTTTTATGTTGTGTGTTAGAGCGAGATGGCAGAAGTGCCTGCAAAACTGCAACAAATTCAAAAAAAAAAAAAAAAAAGAAAAACAACAACAACAACATGAAGTGAAAAGAGTAGCATAAAATCAACACACACACACACACACACAACACACAGCACACACACTGACAGACTGACTGACTGAGAGAAGACGAAAATGATGTATTGATGTTGCTTGTGTGAGACGCAGGACTGCTGCCTGAGTTTGACAGAGGCGTAGGGGCAGGGGCTTTGGGGGCGGAGTGGTCTCTAGGAGCTAGTCGGTGTGCAAAGGGGCGTAGGGGGGGGGGGCTAGGTGGGTGGTTAGGGGGGCATGTGTGCAGCAAAGAAAGAAAGCAGAGTGAAAGCTACAAACGTTGACGTTGTCTGAAGAAAAAGTACAGTACGAGGCATGTGTGTGTGTGTGTGTGTGAGCGAGATGGACATATATATATATATATATATATATATATGTAAATACTCGCACATAACTGTACAAGCTATCTATATATGTCTGTCTGCCCGCCACGCCCCCGCCCCGTCTGTCTGTCTATACACAGAGCTAACTAATATTTTCTAATTTAAAATTCTGTTTCTTTTTTATTGCCACACACAAACACACCCTGTATACACACACACACACCCTGTACACACTCACACACACATGTGTGTGTGTATGTAAATTTTATAAAATTTTCTATTTACTTATCAAAAATCAGGCAACGCCGTAGAAAAAACAAAGAGTTGTATTTATTATTAACCCTCTGCTGCCCCACTGTGTCAGCATTGAGACACAGCCCATTGATGCAACCCCCACCCCACCGTCCCGACATGTCGAAGAAGCAGCAGCAGCAGAAGATGAAGAAGAAGCAGCACAAAAGCTAGGTTAGGGGCGAGCTGGGTTCGGTGGGTTCGATGGGGGGGCTTTGGTTGTAACACGCCCAAATGTATGCTATACGAAAATATAAATTAGCTTTGATATGCGAAGCTGCTGCTGGGCGGGTTCCGGGGGGGTATGGGGGTTTTGGACTTGTAAAAAAGGATTATATATCTCGTGTGTGTGTGTGCGGGCGGACGTGTGTGTGTGTGTGTGAAAAGATGCTGAAAAAAGGATTAATGCGCGCGCCAAGGAAGTAGGAAGCTGGCAGCTGACGGTATTCGGGGGGGAGGTTGGGTTTGAGAGGGGTTGGGGGTATGGTACTCCTTTTGGCTTCGATTTTTAATGCGTCATATGACAGGACGATGCGTGTGGGATAATTGTCTGTCTGTTCGGGGTTTGACAAGTGGGCGGGGGGCATGTGGCATGTGGGTGTGGCACAAATGACAAAGAAAAATGCTAAAGTTACAGATGTCTGTGTGTGTGTGCGTGTGGGAGGGAGTGTGTGTGGGGGGAGTGTGTGTGGGGGGAGGGGAGTGTGTCTCTGCATCCAAATTAGCTAATTTTTTAATTGTATTGCCAGAAGTTTGGTTTTGCTTCTTAAAGCCGATTCTCCAAACTCTTCGACTCTCCGAATCTTCGACTCTTGGAACTACCACTCTCCGAATTTCCGACTCTACGAATCTCCGACTCTATGAATCTCTGACTCTGCGAATCTCCGACTCTACGAATCTCCGACTCTACGAATGTCCGATTCTCCAACTCTCCGCATCAACGAATCTCCGAGTCTCGCAATCTCCAACTATCTGAATCTCCGAATCTCCGACTCTTGGAACTCCCCCAAATCGGAGAGATTTTCCAACTATACGAATCTCCGACTCTACGAATCTCCGACTCTACGAATCTCCGACTCTACCAATCTCCGACTCTGCGAATCTCCGACTCTCCGACTATCCGTATCTCCGATTATCCGAATCTCCCAATCTCCGACTTTACGAATCTCCAACTCTGCGAATCTCCGACTCTCTGACTATCCGAATCTCCGACTCTCCGAATCTCCCAATCTCCGAATCTCCGGCTCTACGAATCTCCAACTCTGCGAATCTCCGACTCTCTGACTATCCGAATCTTCGACTCTCCGAATCTCCCATTCTCCGATTCTCCGACTCTACGAATCTCCGACTCTACGAATGTCCCAATCTCCGACTCTCCAAACCCTTCTGCTCCCATTCTTCTCCACTTCCCATCCTTTTGTTGTCTCATTAAGTGGCACAAAACCCTTTTTGCAACCCTGACAACAGTCATACACCCACATCTATAGCAAAGTAATAATAATTTTTTGGCTTATCCTTATTATTACATAACGCATGCATACCTTTTTTCGGGGGGTTTTTTACTGGACAAGCACGTCCACTCCTGCCACATTTTGACCAATCGTACATCAAAAATTAACGCACACACATGTGACCCTTTTTTCACAAAGAGGGGGGGGGGGGGTACGATATGGTATGGTATGGGGGGTCCTTTACATTGTTGTAAGCTTTATACATTTGCTGCGCTCTTTTGGTCACTTTGTAGGCCTTTTTTTTTACAAAAAGGTAAATAATTAAGCATTACACTGACCAAATAGCACAGGGTGTGTGGTGGGGGGGTAACCCAAGTCAAGGCCCAAAGCACAAATAAATATATAACTCATATATGTGGGCAGTGCGGGGCCATACAAATAATGATTAGAAGCAGTTTTTGGTCAGAAACCAGAAAACCCCCCCGAACCCAAACCAAATCCTGTATGTTTTTTGGCTTTTACTTTGTTTTTTCATCTGTGTGTGATTGTGTGTGTGCGTGTGTGTGTAATTTTTGACATTTTTATGCGGGCCTCTAACTAAGGCAGACCATTTTTTTCTATATATATATCATATATATATCAGTATAAAGCAGCACAAAGTTAATGTGCCTAAAGGCGGGTAAGGGTAAGGGTACTCTAAAGTTAGCACAAAGCGGGCAGCGGGGGGTTTGGGGGTGTTGGGTGTACATCATAAGGGTTGTGTGTTTGTGTGTGTGTGTGTTACATAAATTTGACACTGTAAATTGTAAAATCTAACAGAAATTAATGATTTCTATTTAGCTTTTAAGGTACAGTTGTGCACAAAAGGCCCAAAAATGTTGGAGAAAAATGAAATTAGAGGACATATGTGGGTTAGTATTGAACAAGTAAGAAGTTTCGATGCGACAAACTCAAGATTTCAAAGCCATTTGAAAGAAAGGTTGCAAAAGTATGTCAGAATTTTGGATTGTGGTGGAATAAAACGTAACAATGCTAATCACTTTGAAATTTTGTGGATTTACTAAAAATGCAGAAATTGAACTAGGTGAAAAATTTCATGGCAATAACTTAAGAAACATAGGAAATATGAGCAAATCTGAATTTCATAGGACATATGTGAAGTATTGAAGAAGTAAGAAGTTTAGATTTGACTAACTCAAGATTTGAAAGCCTTTTACACTAGAACGATCGATTTGAAAGAAAGTTTGCAAAAGTATGCCAGAATTTTGGATTGTGGAATAAAACGTATTTTCCGTATTTTTTATAGGCTAATACCTTTGAAATTTTGTGGATTTACTAAAAATACAGAAATTTAGGTATGTGAAAAATTTAATGACAATAGCTTAAGAAACATAAGAAATATGAGCAAATCAAAAATTTCGGTAATAGCTGACAGATCTACAGAAATTTATTGATATATTTCTTATATTTTGATCTTCTTAACTTTACAGTGTTAACTTACTGTGTCCTTAAATTTTGTATATATAACTTCTGGAGAAAGTAATCCTAGCTTATTCTTAATTCATGTCAATTTTCTGTGTTCGAAAACATTAAAAATCATATGATTTATGTTTTAAAGATGACAACAAAAATCAATAGGGGCTAAAGGCTGTCTTGGGGCGGCGTTCTGTAAGACAGGATAGGGGGAAACAGTCGGGAGTTGTTGTTTAGCGCAAAGTTTGCCTTTGGTATTTTGGTACTATCTATCAAAATCTTTAATTAAGCCGAAAATTAAGCAATTTATTTTGTTGTTGCCTTTTGGCGTTGCCAACCATCGCCATCCTTTTAGTAAAATTTTACAATTTCAATCAAAATTTCCAATCAATGTCAATTCATTATGCGCCGCAAAAGGTGGGAGTCCCGGAGACAGTGCCAAGGCAACGTGAAGATGATATTGTACGGCGGGTGGGGGTGGTAGTAAGGTGAAAGCAACCCTGGCTATGGCCAAAATGCCGGAGAGGTTGGAGAGGTTGGAGAGTTGTTGGCAACACGGCGTTTGGCATTTTTAATGAAAAGCCACGCACAAAGTTGCCTGTCAAGTTTTGGCCTAATCAAAATCGACAAGATTTTATAGTTTGCAATGGGTAAGACAGACGGACGGACGGACGGACGGGCAGACAGACAGACAGACAGTCAGGAAGACAGACAGGCAGGGAGATTTGGGGGGCTTTCGGAGTGTGTGACAAACAAATATTTGAAAACGTAAATCAGAAATCTTTCAATTTCATTTGGCAATCCTTTTGTGCGCCGCACAGCAAAGGCTAAAGGATTGTACAAGGGCGGAACAGGGCGGTTCGGGATTGGGGGGGGGGGGGGCAGGACAGGATGTAGCACGTTGACTGGGACAAAATCGAAAAACATTTCGTGTATTAAAACCGAAACGAATTAATTTAATTAATTACAATCATGTCTTATTAGAGACGTATGAAGACGATGCTGATGATGACGAAGAAACAGAGGCAGAGGCAGTGGCAGCGGCAGCGGCAGCGACAGCGGCAGCGACAGCGGCAGCGGCAGAAGTTGGGTGCTGCCAGCAGAAGGAGGCACAAGACTGTCAAGCAGGAGACAGGGTGGAGGTTGGAGATTGGAGATTGTAGGTTGGAGAGAGCTAAAGAGTTGCCAAAACCTTGCTTTTGTTTCAAGTGTTGTCCTGGGCATAACATTAGTTAGGGGATTTGGTTTTATACAGGGTGTAGGAGGAGATGGGTTTCCTCGATTGCTTGGGGGTTGTTGTTATAGCTCGAGTTGGGCCATGGGGGACTGACGGCTTGACTGACTCGATGCGTAATAGCGTATATTTTATGCTCACATCATTTATAAATGCCTGATTTGTTATTTACAAAACGAGACAAGTTGCGGCATTTTGGATTGCATGGGATTTCGGTTTTTCGGGAACTCAACAGACTGTGCGCCTTCCCAGTGTGTGCGTGTGCGTGAGTGTTGCCACTTAATTTGAATTTGAGTAATTGCCAAGCTACTGCTGCTGGCTTGTCTTGTGGGCAACTCTATAAAGTTTTAGTTAAGAGAAGAATTGCATTTAACTTGGTTTTTTTTACAGAATTGAACTTAACTCAACAAGGGGCCTGGGTGGACCAGTGCAACACTAGACAAGCAGCTGTGGGTTCGAGTTCCATGCATGTCGATAGGCAAGACTCTGCTGGAAAAACTAGGTTGTGGCGTAGGATATGAAATCACTTAAGAAAGAGTTCTCTAACGAAGGAAGCATAAATAATAGAAGGAAAGGAATAAAGGAAGACAAATAGTGCTTCAAGCTGTGAACTAATAGGGTGCTATGGATATATATATTAATATTAACTCAATTAAACTGCAAAGGGGCACACTGTACTGCCAAACAAGAGGTCGTGGGTTCGAGTCGCACTCATGTAGGTCAACTAGGTTGTGGCGTAATGCTTCAGGCTGTGACCCGATAGGATTGTTCTGGCCATATAATGAGTATTAACTCAACTGAACTGCAAATGGGGCTTGGGGGAACACTGTACCGCCAAACAAGAGGTCGTGGGCTCGAATCCCACTCGTATAGGAAAACTACATTGTGGCGCAATGCTTCAGGCTGTGACCCAATAGGATTGTTCTGGCCATATAATATATATATTATCTCAATTGAACCCCAAAGGAGCCTCGATAGCACACTCTACCGTCAAAAAGAGGTCGTGGCTTCGAGTCCCACTCATGTAGAAAATCTAGGTTGTGGCGTAATGCTTCAGGCTGTCACCCCATAGGATTGTTCTGGCCATATAATGGGTATTAACTCAACTGAACGGCAAAGATCTACCAAAGAAATGGACTCCCGCAATGCTGCTTTGGGCCACATGACGCATACGCAATATTTATTGGCAACAGACAAAAGCAGAGAAAAACAACAACAACGGCAACAACGACAACAACGACAACGACACTTTTGTTGCCATTGTTGTTGTTAATTAATTTCTGTAAAAATATTTATTATTATTAGTCGTCGGCCACAGAGACCGCCGACTGCCTACTGCAACTGTAAAAACGCGGCAATGCACTCGCTCAACACACACACACACAACACACACACACAGAGAGCGAGCGAGAGAGCGATGAGTGTTGCATATAACTGTATTCTGTGGCATGCTGCCCGCCGCTGCGGCACCTTCACCTGCGGCACTCAACGAGTTGACTGTCACTAAACGGCTCATCTAACTGCAATGCTTCATAGAAATTTCGTATATATATATATATATATATGTCTGTTTGGGGCACGTGCAGTGCAACACCCCCCCAACCCCCCACCGGCGGACAAGGGGAGGGAGGAGGGGCAGCCTGACTGGCTGGCTGAATTATTTTTACAACAACAATGAACGCTCAGACGAAACGGCAAATCACAAAATGAAAATCGAAAAGTGCACGCTGCTATATATATATATATATCTATCTATATCTATATGAATATAAAGATATATATATATACAGTCTATATGGCCGCTGGCAACAACAAATTTACACTCCAACAACACAGACATTGATGTTGTCGTTGTTGTTGTCGTCGTTCTAGTCAGTCAGTCAGCCGCGTCGGCCGCTGCCCCAACCAACCCCTGCCCACCGCCCATATCCCCCCCGATCTTTTATTTGCCTGCAAACTATAAAAATAGGCAAATAATTATTTAAGAATTTCTTGATTAATTGGCAGCGTTGTTGTTGTTGTTGTGGTTGTTGTTGTTGCCACAGGCAAATATTGCGTTGCTGTCGCCAATGCAACAACGACAACAACGACAACAACGGCAACAACGGCAGCCACAGGGCCATTTTGGCCAACACTTGATTGCATTTTCAATTGTTTGCCGTTATGCATTTTTGCCAATAATTTACATAAATGGGATCCTCGGATAGTTTAATTCGCCATAGACAGCATTACAAGACCACAAAATCAAAACAACAACAACAACAACAACAGCAACAACAACAACAAGAGCAGCTGCAAATAGCCAAAATTTACAAGAAAATTGCAAGAATTTCACTTGGGAATTACAAGCATTGCGAGAAAAGCTTTGAAAATGCTTAACCCCCTAGTGCCCAAAGAGCACCTATAGACTAGGTCTAGCGGAGTATTCCACCTACTACTGCTTGTAATACTTAGCTCTCTAATACCCAATTTTAATATTCTTTAAGAGTTCCACCCAAACTATACTTGTAATACTTAACCCTTTAGAGCCCAAGAAGCGCCTATAGACGGTCTAGCGGAGGGTTCCACCAATATACTATACTTGTAATACTTAGCTCTCTAATACCCAAGATTCCCTATAGACGGTCTAGCGGATTTTAATATTATTTGAGGGTACACTATACTTGTAATACTTAACCCTCTAGTGCCCAAAGAGTAGAAAGAAAGTAGAGGGTTAAGAGCTTAAGGAAAAGAGAGGCAGAGCGAAATTCTGCAAGAGGCGCTCATGACAGTTTTCAATCACAAACATGTTCGCAATCATCTGAGGTTCTTAAGATTGCACTGAAAGCTCTAGTTAAAATTTCATTATCCCAACTATTCAATATTGACTATACTTTTTCTCAATTTGTTTGGCATTTCTAAAGGTTCGATACACTATACATTGTTTGTCTCATATGTTTGATTTATTTTTAACGATATTTTTCAAAGATTGTTAAAATTTTTTTTCGAATTTTTGCTATCTACAATGCAAATTATTTTGTTGACAAATTGTAAACTTTTGCTTTCTGGATTTATTGAACTACAAAGTTTTCATTCACCCGGTATTTTTAGATATATGGATCTATCTATGATTCATATAATCTACCAGGTACTTTTAGACTTTGAACACAGGATGATATTATTTTTGCCACAATTTAGAGCTTTCTACAAAGTAAATTGAAAGAAATCGTAAGATTACAAAATTTTTTTTAGATTTATCGATATATTATGGTTCCTTCTATGGCTAATCGATTGTTCTCCAGTTACAACTAGACCTGGTATACATCATATATAATTTTTCGAGAAAGTTCCTTTAATTTCTGGCTTTATTTTTGAAGCTTAAAACACAACATGATATTTTTCTGAAATTTTCGTATATTTAATTTGGTTTTTTTTTTGAAATTTTGGAGTAATATGATCGTTTTTAAGGTTTTTCTGGAAATTTGTCAAAATTTTTAATAAAAAGAAGGAATTTCCTGAAAAAATTTGGAAATTTTAAAGCTCATAAAATGTGCTTTAACATTCGATCGCTTTATCAATAGGATCGTTAACACTAGCTGCAAAACTGGCCACACTTGAGTGCATTTCATATCATATGGTGTGGCTTTATACATAGTTGGGTTTCTATATAGATATATAGCTAGCTGTACGAGTTGACTAACCTGTCGCCGACTGTCAAAGACTTTGGCTCACACACACGCAATTTCTGCACTCAATGCACTCCTCCATGGAGTGTGTGCTCCATGTGCTAACCATACGAAACTCCATATAAATACACATATATCTATATGTACAGATATAGATATAGATATAGACTCCATACATATATTGTCTATGCACCAATTAGCATATTTTATATCAATTCCTGTCATACATTCCACACCTTGCCAATGTTGTTGTTGTCGCTGTTGCCGCCCAAACAATTCGCACAAAGGCGCTATTTGCACTGTTCTTTTGCATTGTTTGTCTCTTTCTATATACGATATATATATATATATATCTATATGTCTCGTTTATTTTTATCAACTTTAGTTTAACACACACACACACACACAGTCACATTGTCACAGTCACAGTCACAGTCACAGTTACAGTCACAGATTCATCTCTGTCGTTTCGCATAAATAACTGTCGCTTTGCTCCTTTTTTGCCACTCCCCCCGCCCACTAGCGCCCCCGTCAGCTTGCTTTTTGAGTTTCTTTCAGTCTCGCCACGATTTCTATATGTCTATATGTCTCTGCCGCTGCCGCTGCCGCTGCCTCTGCCTCTGCATGCATTATTTCATTAAAGTATTACAATATTAATTCGATTTTCACTAATTGACAAGCAGCCGGAGCTGTAGCTGCCACGCCCACACTTGCCACACCACCCACCACTCTCCCCCTCTCTTGTCACTACTGTCTTTTGCCTTTTGTTTTGTGCCCTGCGCCGCCCCGAAATTACCCAGGGGCTTGGGCCCAAGGTAAGTTCTTGTTGTTGACCTCATTCCGGCCCTGTGTGCCCCTTGCGCCCGTTGCGCCTCCCTTTGACTTGGCCCACTAAAGTCGCCTTCTAAGCAGCTTCAAGCCATATTTTTTTTTGGCTTTTTTTAGCTTTTTTTGGGCAAATAACCAAAAACAAACAACTGGCAAAATGAAATGAAAATGCGCGCGCGAAAAATGAAAACAAGAGCGAAAAATTTTCGCGCGCGCCGGCAAACGACGGGGCGGCACTCTAGGCTTGTGCCTGTTTTTTCGGGAGGGGCGGGGCAGGTTTTGTGTGTCGGTGTCTGTTGCGGTTTTCATGTTGTGCGTAGCTGTCACTCTGCAGCCCACGCCCACCGTGCCCAACGCCCCACAATCGCAAACTGTTGCTGTGCCCCCTGTGTGTGGCAACAACCCAAGGGTTAAGGCAACTGCATGCCAAAAGTACTAGCCGAGGCAGGCTATTTTGCATGCTATATATATATATTTGTGTGTGTATGTGTGTGTGTGTGTTGCATTTGCCACTGGGTTGTGCTGTCGTGGCATTTGCGTTGTTCGCATGTTTGCCATACTCTGTGGATGTTGTTGTTGTTCATGTTGTTGTTGTTGTTGGCTGACCCCAAAGTACAAATCAATTGCCAGCATGTTGTGCGTGTGTGTGTGTGTGTCTGCTCTGACCAGCAGCAGTGAGTGTATCAACATGCTGCTCATCCTCAGCAGCCGCAGCTGGCAACGTGGCAACGTGGGGCAGCCTGGGCCAGTGGCCACGTGCGGCTTGGTCAATGCCAAATTGCCGGCCTTGTTGTTGTCTGTGTGTGTGTGTGTGTGTGAAAATTGTGTCAATTGCAGTTGCCCCCACTGTGTTTGGTCGACAATAACACCCCGACAACCCCCCCCCTCAAACACACCCACGCCCACGCGTGTTGCACGCATGCCTTGCCCACACCACACAGGACACTTGTTACGCAGCCTGTGGAAAAGCGTGAAAATTTTTTTTGTCAAAAGCAATTTTCTTTTGAGCTTTAAGTGCTTGCCACAAGTCATCGAACCGCAAACACACACACACACACACACACACACACAAGCCCCAAACCAAAAACTTTTCTATGTCAACAAAACTGTCGTCAGTTGCAGTTGCAGTTGCCACAGTTGGCAATTGTTGCCATTTGTCAGCTTGTGTGTGTGTCCCTCTCTCTCTATATATATACATATATATCTATTGGTATATATGTGTGTGTGTTAAATATGCCTCATATTGCTGCCTTTTTGCGGTTTTCTGGTTCCGGCAGACTTGCATGTTGCTGCCACAAGCGGCAGTTGTTGCTCTGCTGCAGACAGCGCTCATTGTCTGCGCCTAACTCTGCCCCTAACTGCCCCTCTCTACCCCACACCCTTCTACCCTTTCACTGCTCAGTTTGTCTCTGACCTTCTCTCTGACCCTCTCTGGCTCCCTCTACCCCACACCCTTTCAGTGCTCACATTCCCTCTGACCTTCTCTCTGCTCCCATCTCTGGCCATCTCTGGACCTCTCTGGCCCCCTCTACCCCACACCCTTCCACCCTTTCACTTCTCACATTCCCTCTGACCTTCTCTCTGCTCCCATCTCTGGCCATCTCTGGACCTCTCTGGACCTCTCTGGACCTCTCTGGACCTCTCTGACTCTACCTCTAACCCACTCCCTTCTACCCCTTCACTGCTCACTTTGCCACTGATCTTCTCTCTGCCCCATCTCTGGCCGTCTCTGCCCCACACCCCTCTACCCTATACCCTTTCACTGCTCAGCTTTGTCTCTGACCTTCGTTATAAATCAAATCCGAATCGATGCTCCCACGCATTGCGCTTGATCAGTTCCAAAAAACAACAAAAACAACAAAAACTTTATGGAGGAGGAGGAAGAAGAAGAGCACAAAAATCGAGACAAGCGCTTAATTTAATTTCCTCCCAGTGAAACGCGGCCACAAATTGTTGTTGTTTTATATACTTATATATATATATATATATATTTTTTTTTTTTTTGTGAAATTCGATCGAAAGAATTATGTCGAAACGGTACAACAACAACAACAACAAAGACCAACGAATCAGTCACTCTTTTTCTTTTTTTCATTTTCATTTTTATTTCAGTTTTTTTTTTTTTTGCATATCGGCGGGAACAGGAAATCCATGTTTATGTTTAAATTAATAATAAAAGAGCAAAAAAAAATAATAAAAATAAATAAAAAAGCAGTGGACGACTGACAGTTACCCTGCAGCAAAAGTTGAAAAGAAAACTTATGCTGAAATCTAACAATTCTTTTAAGAACTGTTCCTGAAAACATCAAAAAAATCTTGAAAAATCATATATTGTCTACTTTTTCAACTGAACCAAATCTCGAAGCACAACGGATTTATAAAATAGCTGAAACTAAAGCTGAAGCTTGAGGGACTGAACTTAATATAAATATATTTTTTAGCAAAGATTTTGGGTCGAACCAAATTTCCAAACACTCTTTTTGAAGGTTTAAGGATTTTGAGACTATGGATTAGACTACAAAAATATCCTATTAAACAGTAAAATGATAGCTTTGTGTTATGGCCACAAAAAATACACTTTTAAAAATGTCAAAATTCTAAGAAAAACTTTCAGAAAAATTTCTTAAATAGGCTTAAATTTCTTATAATATTTTTTTCCTAAGAAATTTCTTGGTTTTGTGTTTACTTTTATTTGGAAATGAAGTCTGTTGTGTTGTCTCTACACAAAATTTACAGGGTATCTGCATGGTATGTACATATGCGCCAGTTTCAGTTGGTTTTTGGGCTATATATTGGCATATCAATGAAATGAACTGAACATTTTGAAATGTAAGGCAAACTGATGCTGGCAGCGCAGTTGACGCCTCAGTCAACGTCGCCGTCGCCGTTGCCATCGCCGTTGCCATTGCCGTACAATATCTTATTGGCATTGTAGACGGGGGCAATATTATGCGGGGCATGCGAGGCATTAATACAATAAATTATATTATGGCTCTTCCTGTTTGTTCGATAAAAGAGCGAACCGAGTCGACGACGGACAGAAAAATTGAATTGAACGTTTGTCGTTTAGCCCTGCTGATCGGGCGGAGGGATCGAGGCAGTGAGGCAGTGATGGGGAGAGCGGGGGAGCAGGAGGGGCCTGCGGGTGCGGGTGCGGGCGCGGGTGTTGCCATTGCCATAATGAAGTCGATGATGATAATAATGCGTTGTCGTTGTCGTCTTTTGTCGTTGTTGTTGTTGGTGTTGTTGTTGTAGCTGTCGTTGTTGTTGCTGCTTTTGTAGTTGTTGTTGTTGTCGTTATTGTAGTTGTTGTTTGGGCAGATCTTTTGCGTCTGATTTGTGCAAATAATTGAAATTTGCATATAATGAATGCAGGCAGGCGGGCTGACAGACGGGCAGACAGTCGGGCAGGCCGACAGGCAGGCAGGCAGGCAGGCAGTGCGGGGGCGTGCCACACAGCGCACACAGTTAGAGCTTGTTGCACAGTAGCTGCAATCAGTGTTGCCTCGTCTATTGTGAACTGTGGCACATAAATTACATTTAAGGCGACGCTTTTTAAGGATCCCAAAAATATATAAAAAAGAGTTAAATTCATTCACAAATCACACACAAAAAAAATTTACAGGCAACTCTCTTTGCCAGCCTTGAAAATGCAGTCTGATGATCTTGATCATCATCAGCAGTTTTATCATAATCAGAATCATATAATCATGATGTTGTTGTTGAAGTTGTTGCGCCTATTTTGGCGTGGGCGTGGGTTGTTCTTGTTGTTGTTGTTGCCAAGGGCTGGCAACGCTGCTGCTAATGGCAGGCTCTGTGCCCCACACACCCCTGCATACCCCTCTACCCCATGCCTGTCCCTTGCCACAGGCAGAGGCAACTACCTTTGCCTTTGCCTTTGCCACGGCAGACGAGACAAGTTTTGACATATTTTTTGTTGTGCCTGTCTGTTGTGTGTGTGTGTGTTGTGTGTGTGTTGTGTGTGTGTTGTGTGTGTGTTGTGTGTGTGTTGTGTGTGTGTTGTGTGTGTATTGTGTATGTGTCGCATTGATGAGAAGCACATGAATGAAACGCAAATGAATGAATGCAAAAAGGCACAGGCTCCAGACCCCAGACCCCAGATTTCAGATCCCAAACCTCTCAGATCCCCGAGCCCAGCAGACCCATCCTCAGACACCGCTCCTTGCGAACCGCTAGTTAACATTATATATGAAGACAACATTCGAAAACCCGACTTTCTTTCTTTCATTCTTTCATTTCTTTCAAAAAAGGCGCAACTTACGATTTGGGTAGATATTTAATCAGTCGGTTAAATTATGTTCGGGGGCGTTATTAATTTACCTGCAATGAAAGCAAAAAACAAATTACATTAGTTTAGCTGAAATATACCAATAAAATACTAAAAAATATTAATAACTAAAGTATGAATAAGCTCTGTCTTCATAAAGGAGGAAATATACCAAACACACGTATGGGAAATATGCTAAAATTATGCTTTCCTAAGATACATTTTAAGCAAAAAATACCAAATATACAGTCGAACTTCTCTATGGTGAACTTCTATATAATGAAGCTCTCCCTAGTATGAATTGATTTGAAAAACACAACTTTTTCGTTCATTGTATATAAATATAATTTCTGTATAATGAAGTATCTATATAATGAAGTGGTTTTCTGGTCCCGTCAAGATTCATTATGGGGAAGTTCGACTGTATTAGGATATAGCTTAATTTGCATTAACACCTGGTAAATATACAAATATAAATACTGAAAATACAAGTAAATAAGAACAGAAGAAAAACTATACCAAATTTGAAGCCTTACTAAAAAAACCGAAACTTGAAAAATTAAAAATACATTTCTTTACGGATTTATATGCACGGAAATGACCTTAGAATAACTAACTTACCAGAAACTAGGAAGAATTCGAAAAAATTGTTCATAATACTATAAATATCAACTTAAACATGGATACTATAACAAATATATGTTATTATATTATGTATAAAAAGTTTATTTGTTTAAAAAAATACTGAAAAATTACTAAAAACCAAAGATATATAACCAAAAGTAGTATTCAAGTCTAGTTTCTTAAGTTAAAAACTAACAGCTAAGACAAAGGAAGTATTTTGAGCAATCAAAATTAGTTTTTGAAAAAATGCAGTATTTTTTATATACCAAATTGAAGTGCAGTTTGTATGTTGAATTGTGATTTGTGTGTGTATTTCAAAAGTTCAAAATATGCTAAGGCGCATATGGTGTTTGGTATATTTGCAGTATATAAAAGCAAAAGTAACAGCCAAGTGTAGTTTCTTTTAGAGAAAAAACCTAACAGCTAAGGCAAAGGAAGTTTTTTGAGTTTTTGAAAAATTGCAGTATATTTTATATACCAAAATGGATGTGCAGTTTGTGGAAATGTGATTTGTGTGTGTATTTCAGGAGTTCTTACGTATGCTAAGGCGCATATGGTGTTTGGTATATTTCTGGTATATTTGCAGTATATTTGCGGTATATTTGTGAAGTGAAGATAGCCGCACGATACACGTCGGTAGCCGATTAAAACGCGTCAAATAACAATTAACAACTGATGCAGATAATCATTGTACAAAAAAATCTGAACGCGAAAAACTTCAACGTACACACATAGAGCGCGCGAAAGAGAGAGGGAGCGATACATATAAATATATGCGATATATATGTATATATCTATATAAATGTATATATATAAATATCGTATATATATACGCATGTCAACAGCATTTGTGATAAACGACAAAAATGGAATCAAATCTAAAGCTCCAAAAAAAAAAGGAAGGAAAAAAATTCAAATACAGCTACTGTGTGCATGTGTGTGTCTGCGTGTGTGTGTGTGGAGAGATATTAGTTAACACTCATAGAGCTATAGCTATAGCTATAGATATAGTCGAGTCGTGGCAACCATTTTGTACAAATACATCAACATCATAATTATAAAAAAAATTAAATGCTTCTTGCTTAGATTTTAGTATTTTTTTGTCATTTGGTATGGCTTGTCAGGTGTTATAAGCACCATAAATTGTTTTGACTTGACTGGTTTATAAGTCGGGGGGTACAGGGGGTGGGCTGGCAAGTACCGCATTTCGGTTTCTATATGTGGCAATCAAGCGCGACAAGCTTAAATATTGCTAAAGATACTGGAATATACTGATAATGCACGTCCCCACAGTCGAATGTATGCTTAAGATATCGCCACAAAATACTTAGCTGCCATATTTATATAGAGACGTAATCAAGTCAGTCAGAAAATGAGGGTCCAACCCGGCAACCAACCAACCGACCAACCGACCAACCAAACAAACCAAAGCCCAGTGATTACTGTCTATTGGTCGCCGTTTAACGTCAGTTAGCGCAACGGCGATACAGTTAAAGATATAGCTATAAGTCTAGTATATATAAAGATAAAGTTGGCTTATCTTAACATGCTATATACTATATAGCTTAGTGTTCAAACAAATAGGTGTATAAATAAACGGACCCAAAACAGATAAGCCAACACGCTCAGCCCATAATAAGTAACTGGTATCTTCGTATCTTAGCAGATACGTATATATATATATATATCACATATATCTCCTATATATATATATACATATATCTTCAACCTAAGTATATCAGTTAATCGTACAGTCGCACACAATTGTCATAAATTGTTTAGTTGTTGTCTAAACATGTTGAAAGATTTATGTGTCATATATTGTATAATAAAATCTAAAGCGTTCTACCCTATATATACATACATATAGATCATATAATGATTTGTAAGAAATCGGCCAGCTATATATATATATATATATACACACACACATTGTAGATACGCTTAGGCAATGGCGTCAGTTTAGTTAGTTATTAAGTACTAATGCTTGTGACGAAACCTTGAGCTACTTAAGCCCAAGCATGGTATCTACATATCTATAAGTAAAGTGCGTAGTTTCCACTTGTGTAGAGATTTTGTCAAGCCAGTGCAATGTAAGGCAATTGATTTTGAACCTTATATGGAAGCGGAGGTACAGAAATTGATCAAATTAGAGCAAAAACCGTAAGTGGAGATTAGTGTAGACTAGTGTAGAGTTGTGTAGCATAGAGATGTGCCAATAATCTTGAGACATTTAAAGTATATAATCAAAAAATGACAATTGAAAGCAAAAAATAGCAAGTGTAGACTAGTGTAGAGTTGTGTAGACTAAAATTGTACCATTTGTCTTGAGAAATATAAAGTATTATTATTATTATGTGGCTATAACAACCCTATCGGGTCACAACCTGAAGTTGAAATATAAAGTATATAGTCCAAAAAATGACAATTGAAAGTAAAAAATAGCAAGTGTAGACTAGTGTAGACTTGTGTAGAGTTGTGTAGACTAAAATTGTTCCAGTTTTCTTGGGACATACAAAGCTTATGCTTAAAAATGGCATTTGAATGCAAAAACCGTAAGTGTTGACTAGTGTAGAGTTCTGGAGAATGACGCACATTTGCTATTTAACGCGTTTAATGAATTGATTTTGCTGTAAGACTAGTGTAGAGTTGTGAAATATGTATATGTTGTTACACTCATTGTAAATGGACTAAATAATAAAAACTTTAGATAAAATTGTGTAGAATTTTGGCAAACGTATATGAAATTTTATATTTAAGATAGATTTAGTGTTGTGTAGACTAGTGGAACTACAGGCTTGACAATTATATGCTAGAAATTGGTAGACTAAGGTAGGGAATTAATAAAGAAAGCATATTTGTAGTAAAGTTTAGAGTTATGTAGAGTTAGTAATATAGCACAAAAAGTCATAATTCTAACAGGCTTTTAAGTAAGCCCTAAGTTGTGTAGAGTAGTGGAGAGTTGGAGAACAATGCAAAAAGACAGCTAAGTGAGTTATTGCAGCTTTAGAGAGTCAAGCAAATGTCTAGTTACTCGACTTAGAGTAAGTGTAGAGTTTGTAGACTTGGCAATTAAAGGTAAATATAGTGCTTATCTTATGAAATGTTATTTATAAGGACTCTATAGTTGTTAAATGCATGTGTGTAGACTAGTGTAGACTAGTGTAGAGTAGTGTAGAGTTTGCCGAAATGCAGTTATATGCCCAAAACGAAACAGCTCGAACACATAGTAAATGCCACAAAATGTGGCATGTGTGAGGAAAACCCTTAAAAGGCAAGCAATTTAGCAAAATATTTAAACCAATACGAAGTGACAGCACTCGATAGGATGCCACACACACACACACACACACGCAGGGTATATACCATTTTTGGGGGGAGACTGTTGGGGGACTGTGGGGTTATTCGGGTTCGGGTTCGGGCACTGGCCAGCGCCCAATACCAAAAAACGAGCGAAACCCAACCAAACCAAACCAAAAAAAAAAAAGGAAGAAAAATCAAAAGAAGCAAACTAAAGGAAGGAGCAGATATATATATATATATATATATATATATATATGTAACTATGTGTGTATATGTATAGGTACATATCTATAGACACAATATATATTGAGCGCACGTTTATGTATAGCATGTGTATAGATATATATATATATGTATATAAAGTAAAATCCCTACAATAAAAAGGGGCGGAGCACAAAGTGAAATAAAATAAAAATAAAATAAAAAAAAAAGAAATGCGAGAAATGAAAAGCAAAAGAAAAATCTGCCAAGTGAAAAGAAATCGGAGTCGCAGAGTCAAATGGGCTAAGGAGGGGGGGAGGTATGGGGGGCTATGGGGGGTCGGCTATAGGGTCGATGGGGGGTGAGGTGAGGGATGAGGCAAGCCAACTGAATGGTGGCAGCAGCAAATCCTGTGGCTCTATCTATCTCGATGTGTGCGTGTGTTGTGTGTGTGTGTGTGTGTGTGTGGAGCACTCGAATAAAATCGAATAAGCATAAAAACGCATGCTATAAGGATGTGACTATATGTATATCTATATGTATATATGTGTGTGTTGTGTATATGTGTGTGTTGTGTGTGTGTTGTGTGTGTGTTGTGTGTGTGTTGTGTGTGTGTGTGCAGGCTGCTCTCTGTCGCCTGAGCTATACATAAGCTAAAGCTTTTGCTGCTGTGTGTCTCTGTGTGTGTAGTATCTATGTGTGCAGTGTATGTGTGTGTGTGTGTGTAGTATCTGTGTGTGTAGTGTGTCAGTGTGTGTGTGCTTACACATGTCTAAGCTTTTGGCATCTCTGGATTTGGGTTGGCTGCGCCTCAAACGCATATTCAATAATGACATAAATAACATGAGACACACACACACACACACCGACACACACACAGCTACACCTACCGCCACACACACACGCATTTTGTAGGGTATTTGAGTCCTTTGAGTGCGCTGCTTAGCGCCTAAAACCATGCTACTAATTCTTTTTGCACTCAATCCTCCTGCGTGTGTATGTGTGTGTGTGTGTGTGTTATACCCATTCTTTTTCTGCTTTTTCGTATTGCTCCCTACCAACCTACCCTATATATATTATATATTGACGCCCCCTCAGCCACCCCCCCCCCCCCCAAAACACCTTACGCAGCGCTGGTTGGGCGCGCGCGTAAAACATGTCAACCTTTGGGCCAAAAGCCGCCCAACTAAATAATGCTCCACCACCGCCGCCCCAACACTTGGCTGGCGCCCTTCAATTCAATGCGCCCCAACGCCCCCCCCCATGCCCCATGCCACACAGCCAATAGCAGGCAAAAAAAAAAAACATATAACAAAAAAAGACGAAGGGCGCTGCGAGAGAGTGAGAGAGAGCAGGCGACACGACGACGACGACGACGACGCACGAAGGCAGCAGCCAAAAAAACGCTGGCGTTGACGCCGCTGCCGCTGTCGCTGCCGTTGATGGCTTCCCAATCGAAATCGATGTGTGTATGTATGGCGCTGCCGCTGCGCTGCTACTAACTTTTTTTGCTTTTTTTGGCCACATTACAACAACAACAAACAGAGCTAAGAAAAAATGCTCAAGCTCAAACGCGCGCTCTCTCGCACCCCCCCCCCCCCCCTTAAATCTTTAAGACAACGCTTTAAAGACGCTGACGCTGACGTTGACGCTGACGTCGGCAGCAGCTGCATTGAGCCGAGTGAAAGTGGTGCTGGCGTTTTTATGGCTGTCTGCTTTTTTTTAGCTTTTTTTCTTTAGCTTTTTTTCTTTAGCTTTTTTAGCTTTTTTCTTTTGCTTTTGCACTCATTTTTTGTAAAACATTCAATACGACGGCGGCTGCTGTGTGCTGCAGCAGCGGGCAGAAAAGGACGACAGCAGCGGAGCAGCGCGCGCTGCCCGCGTCGGCAGAGAGTGTGAGTGAGCGGAGAGAGAGAGAAAAAAAAATCAAATTGAATTGGATTGGTTTTGGGCAGTTTTTTTCTTCTCTTTTTGTGTGTGGTGGGGGGCGTTGGGCGGTGGGGTAAAGTGGCGTCGATGATTATTGGGTGGCAGCGGTGCCTGTGTGTGTGTGTGTGTGTGTGGGCACAGGGTGTTTGCGAGCTTCATTTAACATATTGGCAGCCATTGGGTGCGCATTAACAAGCAGCGGCAGAGGCAGCGGCAGCGGCAGCGACGTCGGCAGCGCAAACAACAAAAAAAAAAGCGCAGGTAAATGTGTGTGTTGTTGTTGTTGTTGTTGTTGTTGTATTTGCTGAGCACATAAAAATTGAGCGTCAATTGAATTCGATTGGGCAAAAGCGACGCACGAATGGAGCATACGAAGCACGCTCTATGTGTGTGTGTGTTTGGGTGTGTGTGTGTGTGTGTAGGGAGCCAATACGAAAAAAAAACCCAACGAGGTAAAGCTGTTAACCTTTAGCATATGTATATAAGCCGCTACATACATACATATATAGGTATATAGACATACATATATATGGATTGCTTTCAATATTATTGGCAACGCCTTTCAGAGACCCCCCTCCGTCTCCCCAATATATGCTCCACACGCCGCAGCCAGTGGTGCCTGCATTGGTATTGGTTTTATTGGAACGACTTGTGATTGGTTTTTGGACTCTCGCTGCTCGGGGCTCGGTGTGTGTGTGTATATATATACATATGTATATAGACATATATGTATGCGTGTTGTTTTTAACCCAATTAGTGCCACGTCTGAGCTTAACCCAAGCAACTCAACAGCTAAATTTAGTGGCAGCTGCCAAATCATTGGGCTCAAATCCTTGTCAGACTTCTAGCGGTATACCCTATGGTGGGGCGTAGGGTGAAGGGTATATAAAGTTTTGTCGAAAAGTTAAAAAATTAATGATTTAAAGGCCAATATTATTATTATTATTATATGGCCATAAACCCAGTCACAGCCTGAAGCACTATTTTCCTTTATTTCTACTTCCTTCTCTTAAGAACTTTTTTTAAGTGGATGGATTTCAAGTCCTTCGCCACAGTCTAGTTTTTCTGGAAGGATCAGGCCTAACGACATGAGTGGGACTCGAACCCACGCCTCTTGTTTGGCGGGACAGTGCGTTATACATTGGTCCGCCGAGGCCCCTATAATGTCCTAGCTAAGGCGTTCATAAGGTATTTTGAAGACTTCCCAAATTACAAGAGTAGTATTAGGAGAACCCCTGAAATTTGATGGACCATCTAAAGACGGACCACTTGAACCCTAGTGGATTAATGGGTTAATGCTAGGCCTGTTGTTCGCTATATTAAGGCTATTCGCACCATAACAAGTTGTTAATGTATGCTCAAAATCTCTTTTTTTTTTTGCTCAAAATTTATTTGGTGTATATCAAATTTAAAGATAATTTAAAACAATAATAAGCAAAATATAAAAATTGGACATTTTTTATGGCTTCAATATGCTCAATATATATATAATTTTTTGTAAATTTGATAAGTTTTTTCCAACACAGAACCGATTTGAGAATTGAGCAATATACAGTGAGGCGTCCACTAATGGGAGGTTTTTTTACATGTTTCATTTTTTCCCCCGTTCCCAAGTTTTTTTCCATTAAAAGGCGGTGTCCACTTATGAGAGTGTCCACTGTAGAGAGGTTTCACTGTACAGCACAAATGTTCAGAAAATTTCAAGAACCTCCGTCCAAAACAAGATTAAAAACAGAAACTGAATTTCAAAAATACAATTGTAGTTTGAGACCTTTAGCTATATAGATAAAAGATCTAAAGGAATAATACAATTTTATTTACTATAAGAAAAAAGCTTGAACTGCCATTCAGAGATCCTTATTATCCTACACTCTTATGGTTTATGTTAAAAAAAGTTAAAGAATGTTCCTGAAGGTAAAGATTTTAAATAAAAAACAAAAAAAATTTAGAAACAATAAATAGTCTTTAGTCTCTTCAACTGATCTCTATAAAATGTATATACACACATTTGTCTTTAGCTTTTGACTTTTGAAAAAATTTAGAAGAATTTTAAGCTGTTTCGACAACTATAATGAGAATTTTATGAATGTTTTGATATAAAAACTCGTAGCATAGGTTAAATAGAGCTATTATATGGATATATATAAAAAAAAATACAAAAAGATCACATAAATCTAATGGGAACATAAAATGTCTAAAAAATGAAAAAAATATGTCAAATGAAATTTGTATTATCTAAGGAATGCGGAAATGTGGACTTAAGTCGGGGCAAGATATAGACATATATATATATATATATAGTGTGCGAGTGTGCGAGTGTGTGTGTGTAGCTATATAAGCACGTGTTTTGTCCATTGGCAACGCCCGCAAAACCAACCATCCTTTCATATGATCGACCACTTGACATGTGTGTGGGGCTTGGTAGAGGGCAGGGGGGGAAGCACATGTCAATATTCACACACAGACACACACACACACAGACAGGCCGACGCACACATGCAGACAGCGAACGAATCAGCCAGCACAAGTGGACGCGTGTGTGTGTGTGCGCCAGTCAATAACATCCAATCAGGTTTGTTAAAAATCTATCTATATATGATGTTTCATGATGACGGCGACGCAGTCGATGTCCGCACACACACACACAGACAGAGGCACAGGGGCAGCGGCAGCGTGTGTGTGTGACAGAGAGAGAGAGAGTGAGAGCGAGGGAGCGTAAGAGAGCGCGCGAGAGTGTCGACCCCTTGCCAAAAGAACGGACTCAATGCCTGAGCTGAGCCTCAGCCAAGCAGGCAGCAGGCAGCAGGCAGCGGGCAGAGGCACAGTGCACGCTGTCGAACCTGCACTGCGCTGCCGCTGCCGCTGCCACCGTCGCCACCTCATTGCTCCGCCCCGTCCCGCAGCCAATACGTCACACGCTGTCTGTGTCTGTGTGTGTGTGTGTGTGTGTGTGCGGCTCTTTCATTCATTTGCTCTGCTGCTACGTATTGAACATACATTGAACACACACGCACATATGTGTGTGTGTCTTATCAGCTGCAGCCAGCGCGCTCTCACTCTCTCAGCAGCCAGCGCAAGCCACAGAGAGCGCTGCCCGCTGCTGCTGCTCTGCTCTCACTCACTCACTCACTCACTTACTCATTTCACTCAATGGCCCGTTTGGGTATTGAGCCTGATTTTTGAGTTGTTTTTTTTTTATTTTTTATTGTTGTTGTTGTTGCTTGCAGTTTCTTGGCTAAAACAAAGCAACAACAAATGCAATGCGAGCAACAGAGAGCGAAACGAGCGTGTTAGCGCTCTCTCAGAGAGAGCGCGCCAGCTGAGAGCGCAAGGCGTTGCGCTTGCAGCGCCGTCGCGGCAGCAGTTTGAGTTTGTTTTTTTTTGTGTTTGGATTTTTTTTTATGTTTTGTTGTTGTTGTTGTTATTGTTGATTGATTTTCCATAATACGAGCGCGCGCGTGTGTGTGAGCGAGATGGCAAGCGCGAGGCGCCTATAAAGCAGCGCGCTCTTTTGCCGCTCTATGTGTGTGTGTGTGTGTCTATGTGTGTGTGTATCGAACGCACAGCCAATAGCAAAAATTTCCAATTGCGTGCGATTTTCCAATCAAAATGGCACAGAAAAAATGTAAAGGCAAAACGACAGCTGCGGGGCGACGTCGCTGTCAGCGTTGGCAGCGCTGTGGCTGAGGACTGAGGGCAGCAAAGGGGCGTATGCGAGTGTGTGTGTGTGTGTGTGTACGAGGGATGCTAACACACACACACAC
>JBANCY010000070.1:0-86353 GCA_037040045.1 Phorticella flavipennis
TGGTATTGGTTTAGATGTAAATGAAGCAAATAATTTACTTGATTTGTTACCAAATGATAAAGGTAATAATTGGCCATTGCAAGATGCATTTTATGGAAATAAAGAAAAAAATCGTAAACCCGCACATGAATTTATTAAAGAAGTTGAAAAACATGAAGGTTTAAAAGATGTATTATTTGGAATTCAAGGTTTAGTTTCAGGTCGTTCTCAACATGCTTCAGGTGTATTCGTTATGACTGGTGGTTATGATAAATTCTTTGGTATGATGAAGACGACTGCAGGACTTGAAGTAACACAAATGGATGCACATGATGTTGAATATATTGGAGGAATCAAATTTGATTTCTTGAGTATTGAAGCATTGGATAGAATTCGTGAATCAATGAAATTGCTTATTGACGATGGTAAGATTGAAGAGCAAGAAACGTTAAAAGCAACTTATGATAAATATTTTCATCCCGATGTTATCAATATTGAAGATAGTCGTTTATATGATAAGCTTGTTGCAGGAGACGTGCCGCATGTATTTCAATTCGATACTCCGACAGGTAGCCAAGGTATTCAAAAAGTTCAACCAAAGAATTTTGATGAGATTGCAGCTACAAATTCGTTGATTCGTTTAACAACTGAAGGTAAACAACCAATTGATAAATATGTTGAATTTAAGAATGACCCAGGTAAGTGGTATGAAGAAATGGAAAGTGCTCACTTAACCAATGAAGAACAACAAGTATTGTCAGATATTTTGTCTCCGAGATACGGAATTTGCGATACGCAAGAATATCTTATGATGATTGCAATGAGTGATAAAATTAGTAATTTTACTTTGAAAGAAGCAAATAAATTACGTAAATCTGTTGCGAAGAAAGATGCAAATCTTCAGCAATTAGAAAAAGAACATTTTTATGAAAAATGTCAAGCAAATGGAACTTCAATTTATATGACAAATTATGTTTGGAATTATTGTGTTGTTCCTCAGCTAGGTTATGCGTTTAGCTTGCCTCATATCGCAGGTTATTCATTAATAGCTGAAATTGAAATGAATATTGCATTGTATTATGGTGATATTTATTGGAAGACAGCATGTTTGTCAGTTGATGCAGGTGTTTATGGAGATGTATTCTCAGGAATCGATTATGCTTCAGTATCAACAGCCATTAGTAAGATGATTGATATTGTTGAAACGCCAAGTATAAATAAATCAGGAAGGGGTTTCTTACCAAGAGATAATAAAATTTTGTTTGGTTTAGGCTCAATTTCAGGTATTAATAATGATGATATTGATAAAATATTTGAAGGTCGTCCATATACAGGATTGATAGATTTTGTTAATAAGAATAATTTTTCAACAAAGAAAATTATTACATTGATTAAAAGTGGTTTATTTAACGAATTTGGAAATACACCTTATGATTTAATTATTAAATATTTGCAAAAATATACACCGCGAAAAGAAAAGCTGACAACTGTTCAATTGCCAAAAATTATTTCAGAGGTGCCAAGTGAATTAAAAGAACAAAAGCAAGCATATATTGTTAAATCAAAATTATTTGGTCGTAATAAAATTGATATTACTGAAGAAAATGAAAAAAAGTTTTTAGAATATGTCAAATATTATGGTATTGATTATGATTATACCGAAGGTCATTTAGATGTTGATGAAAAAAGTTTCAATAAATGGTTTAATAAATTTGCAAAAGATTTAAAAGAGTGGTTAAAAACTGATGATGCAATTGAAGCATTAGCAAATCATGATATGAGTGAAATTTGGCAAAAAGAATGTCAAGGAAATGAAGAGAGTTGGTATTTTAGTACTTTGAGTTATTATCCGACTGGACACGAATTATTAAAAACATCTTTATATGATGATTTTGGTGTTGATAATTTTAAGGATTTGAAGTCATATTCAAATATTAAAAATGCAACTCGTTCAATTATTGCTGGAACTGTTATTGATAAAGATAAAAAAGGGTTAGCATATATTGTATGTCCAGATAACTCAGTTGTAATGGTTCGTGTTGGTAAAGGAAAGTTTCCATATTATAATAAAAAGGTTTCTCAAGGCGAAAGTAAAGATAGACACATTGTTGATTCATCTTGGTTTGATAGAGGAACTAAGTTATTGGTTGGTGGCGTTCGTCGAGGTAATGAATTTATTGCAAATAATAAAGGATTATCCTTACCACATACTTTGGCAAAAATTCATGGTTACGAAGACAATATTTATATTCAAACAGAAAAAATTTAAATTATTGAAAAGACTATTTACATTTAGTCTTTTTTGATATATAATATAAATATAAATTAAATAAGGAGAAATAAAAATGTCTAAAACAGTAGTAAAGGTTTATAATCAAAAAGAACTTAAGGTTGCAATACAGTTGTTTAATCTTATGTTTCCAAATAATGAAAAACCAGTTGGCGCAGTTAATTATAATACAACTGAGCCATACATGGAGCATAAAGCAAAAGATGTAGATAAAAATGATTTCCCAAGATATGTTGATGGTCACGACCAAGGTCGAGTTGATTTTAGTATGGATACTGCTCTTGAAAGCGAATCTGTTATTTCACTATATTCATTTGCATCGCTATTTCAAGTTGTTAATAATTATTATTATTTATATGTGACAAATAGCGTCCAAGCAACAGTTATTAATACAATGACAGATTGGATGAATAAGCCACACAGCATTGAGGATGTTAAAGAAAAAGGTGTTTATAGTTTTTGGGGTAATGAATTTAATACATTTTTAAGCGATGCCACCGTAGACGGTTATAAAGATAACCCAGCTTATAAGTTTAAAAATTTCATTAAAGAACATGTGAAATTTGCTGGAGATGTTGATGACTTTGCCTAATCTAACAATATTACTTGGAAAAACTTTTAGTGGAAAATCAACATACATCGATAATCATCCAGAGTACAAACAAATAAAAACTCACACTACTCGTCCAATTAGAGACACTGAAACAGGTAATGAATATTATTTTGAGAAAGAGGACACTAATAGTCCTTTTCAAGTTTCTAAAAGGGTTTATAAAACGGCCTTTGGTCTCTGGGCCTACTGGATGCAACTAGATGATTTAAATTTTGAAGAAAATAATATTATCATTTTAGACTCAGAAGGCACGACAGCACTCTTAGATAAGATTGTAGAGAATTATGGTGAGGAATACCTAAATAAAATTTCGATTTTATATAAGTTGACTCCTCTTAAAACTTTAATTGATAGGATGCAAAATTCTTCAAGAGGAGAAAATGAAAGTCTCGTTGAAAGTATTCGTCGTTTGGCAAGTGATAATGAAGTATTTGCTGATGTAGAAACTTACCTAGAATATTCTCGTGAGTCAAAGGACCAGGAAGTGTATGATATTACTAACTATGTAATGCATAGATACTTAGATGAGGTAGAAAATGAAACGCACCTTTAAAGAGTTTGTTCAAACAAAAAATAAAACAAATCCCACAAATTTAAAAAATTATATTCTTTTTCTGATTGAACAATATACACCATACAAAAATATTGATGGAATCATTAAAAGAATTGAGGCAGCTCCAGTTGATAGTGATACAACGTATCTTTGTTGGCGATTTAACATCAAATGTCCTGATGATGTTTGGAGCATGGGGTATGGCTTGGATAATGGTCCTATTATAATTGATGAAGAATATAAAATGCAAGCAATGATAGATTATGGATTTGGTCAAGTTAGAATTATAGCATATGATAATGATAGAATGACTGATAAAGAAGCAAGTGAACAGGTTAAAAAATTTTTTATATAATTAAGGGAAGGTAATTAGTTTGGCAAGAAAAAAACAAGAAGCACCAAAGAAGCAAATTTTGAGTGACCAAGTAAAACAGCAAATTGATGTATTTGCTGCAATTCACAAGGTTGATGATATTGGAATATTTGCCCGTATGATGTTATCAATTGTAGGTTATCCCATTGTTCGTTCAGCATATGAACATTCAAACGATAAAAAAGAATATATTGAACTTATGTACGCTTATTATGTTCAAAAACAAAAAGAAGCTTATGAAAAATAAGTTTTTTATTTTACATTTATAAATTATAGTGATATAATAAATTTATACTTATATATGAAAGGTTTTTACAAACATGGAAAAAGATAAAGTTGTTGCTCTAACTGATAGGCAAAAAGCACGTGACAAAATTAGTATTTTTTATGGCTCAAAAGATAATTTTCAACATGGCTTAAAAGAATCAATTGCAAATGGTATTGATGAAATTAATCAGCATTTCGAAGAAGGAACTATTACAGTTTTTCTTAGTGATGATAATATGACATTGCAAGTTGAAGATACTGGAAGAGGTATTCCGATTGGTGAGACTGATGAAAATGGTGTATCTTATTGTGAACTGTTATTCGAAACATTATTTGCTGGCTCTAAGTATAACACTGATGAAGAATTAGTTGGACAGAATGGCGTTGGGTTAACAGTTCTTAATTATACATCATCATTCTTCACCTGTAACTCATTATATGATGGAATTGTTCACACTGTTAGTTATAGTAATGGTGGGCAAAATAGAGAGTACAAAGAAGAAAAGTTTAAAGGTGATAAAAATCTTCACGGAACAAGTGTATTATTTAAATTAGATAAAGATATTTATACTCAAATAAATTTTGATATTGATGAAGTTCGTAGCATTGTTCGTTCATTTGCAGTTACTTCACCAAAAATAAAATTAATTTTTAGTCATGGTAATGAAAGCGAAGAATTTCATTATAATAATATTCAAGAATATTTTGAAGAATTAATTAAAAATCAATCAACATCAAAGATTTTTGCAATTGAGCCTTATGAGTTTAATGAAAAAAATGAACGTAATATTTATGACGTAATTTTAACAACAGCCCCGGGTACCTATCAACATACATTTTTAAATGGTACAGCATTTATTGAAAAAGGTTCATTAGATGATGGTGTTATTAATGGGTTGCGTTTATCATTAAACAATATGTTTAAGAGTAAGAAAGGTTTTAAGCCTTATAAAAACTCAGATATTGAAGATAGTGTTTCATATATTGTAAATGCTAAGAGTTCAAATGCGGAATTTGCAAACCAAACTAAGTTTACAACTCATAAGAAAATTTATGAATTGCAATTGAAGAAGTATGTTGATATTATTGTTAATGCTTTTAAGAATGAGCAACCAAAAGCTTTTGAAAAATTTGTTAAGCATATCGAAGAAGTTCAAAAAGCAAATGGTGTTAACACAGCAAAGAAGGCAAAACTTAAAAAGATTTTGTCAGAAAATATTGAGTCAATTGGTAACAAGGTTAAAAAATTACATGATTGTCGTGAACATGGTGAGAATGCAGAACTATTTATTAGTGAAGGTTTATCTGCCAGTGGATCATTAGTATCATCTCGCGACGCAAATTATCAAGCAATATATTCATTACGTGGAAAAATTTTAAATGTTGAAAAAGCAACGCCAAGTGATATTTTTGATAATGCAGAAATTCTTGATATTTTAAAAATGATTGGTGCAGGTGTATCATTTGGAAAACAAAAAGAATATGGTGATTTTGATATTAATAAAGCACGCTTTGGAAAAATTATGATTGCAACCGATGCGGACTCTGATGGATTACAAATTTCAGCACTTGTTATTACAATGTTGAACAAATTAATGCAACCATTTGTTGAGGCTGGTCGTGTTTATATTGTAAAAACACCATTATATATTGTTCATTTAAATGGTAGTGATGATGTTATCTATTATCATAGTGAACGAGAAAAAGAAATTGAATTTCCAAAGTTGAGTAATGTTCGTTCAATCAGTCGCCTTAAAGGTCTTGGTGAAGTTGACCCAGATACTATGAACAAAACAGCAATGAATGCAGAAACTCGTAATATTATTCAAGTTACAAAAGATGACGCAATTGAAGCAGAGAAACAAATTCAAGAATGGATGGGAAAGAATGTTGATGAACGTAAGAATAGCATCGAAGACAATCTTTTCAAATATCTTGATGAAATTGATTGATACAATTTACTTTTTATTTTAATTGTGTTATTATATTTAATAAGGAGAAATTATGTTAATTAAAAAAGAAGTATCATCAGTGATTGATGAACACATGATGTCTTATGCTGCAGAAGTTTTGTTGCATAGAGCCATCCCAATTTTACAAGATGGTTTTAAGCCCGTTAATCGTCGTATTTTGTTTACATTTTATAATAATAATATTACTCAATTAACAAAATCAATGACGGTTACAGGAAGAATCGCAGAAATTCATCCTCATGGTTCAACTTATGGTGCAATGGTTAATATGGCACAAGCTGATAGAAACACTGTTCCGTTATTAACAGGTCATGGTAACTTTGGTCAATTTAATACAAATTTAGTTCAAGAAGCTGCTGAACGTTATACTGAAATTAAAATTTCAGAGTTTGGTAAAGAAATGACAAAGAGTATTAAAGATAAGGTAACTTCGTTTTCACCAAACTATGATGGACGAATTCAAGTTCCAGATATTATCCCAGTATTATTTCCAACAATCTTATTGTACGCACAATCAGGTATTGGTGTTGGTTATGCTTCATCAACTTTGTCATATAATATGAATGAAATTGCAAATGCAATTGGTCAATATGCAAAAAATGGAACAATTCCAATGATTTATCCAGATTTTACAACAAAAGGATTTATTATTGAGGATAATGAAAATCTTAAAAGTAATAATATTAATGGTAAAGCATCATTTACACTTCGTGGTAA
Source organism: Phorticella flavipennis (assembly GCA_037040045.1). Lineage (NCBI taxonomy): Eukaryota > Metazoa > Arthropoda > Insecta > Diptera > Drosophilidae > Phorticella > Phorticella flavipennis. The sequence goes on from JBANCY010000070.1 coordinate 6,766, forward strand.
AATTGAAAAAGTAAATAATTATACTTTGCAAATTACAGAAATGCCTTATGGCGTTAAACGCGAAAATATTGTTGATAAAATTGTTCAACTATATAAGAAAGGAACTTTGAGTGAAATTCGTAATGTTCAAGATTTATCTGATTTCAAAGGTGAATTAATTGAAATTACAACAAAGAAATCAGGCGTTGATCTTGATGTTCTTATTGCAAAATTATACAAGTTAACACCACTAGAAACAAGTATTTCAAGTAATCCAAACGTTATTGATTATAATAAAGGATTGCCAGAAGTTCTTGGTGTTTCAGAGATTATTGAGCGATGGATTAATTGGAGAATTGGTATTGTTCGTATTGGTCTTCAACATAAGATTGAAAAACTTGAAAAAACAGTATCTTTGTATAGTGGTTTAGGTAAAGTAAAAAATAAAATTGATGAATTAATTAATGTTATTAGAGGTTCAAAAAAGAATGAATTATTAAACAATGTTAAAAAAGAATTTGATTTAAATGAAGAACAAGCAAACTATGTAATTAATATTAAATTGTTTAACATCAACGAAGGCTTTTTGCAAGATAGAATTGATGAAATTAATGAACTTAAAAATCAACTCAAGGATATGAAAAAACTTGAAGGTGATGATGAGTTGATTAAGCAATCAATTGCTGATGAAGTTAATGAAATTAGCAAAAAATACGGGTATGAACGTCAAACCAAAATTGTTAAAAAATCAAAACCTTCAACAAGACTTGTAAAAAAGGTTGAAAAAGAATTAACTAATAAGGTTGATATTACTATTACACAAAGAGGTTATGTATTTAAAAATGGTAAGAATATAAAATTATTACAAGGTGATGAAGTAGTTAGAGTAATTAAAAACATTGATGAAAATAAAAAACTTCAAGTAATTTCAAATGATGGAAATATTTATGGTATTGAAATATCACAAATCCCTGAAAACATTAATAATATTGGAACTTATGCATTAGCGTTATCAAAGTTGGACGTTGACGGTGCTTCTATGTTTATATTAACCGAAAATGATGATGAACTATTATACGGTTACAGTAATGGTAAGATTAATAAATGGTCACCTTCTAGCACTCTTAATTTCAATAAAAGTATTACTCGTAATGCATTTGCCAAAGACGATATCCCAACATATATTAATTTAAATACACATGGAAATATTATTGTATCTTATAACAATGTTAATAAAAAAATTAAGATGGATGATATTAAGATTAATGGTTATCGTGGTGCAAAAGGAACATATTCTACAAGTAATCATAAAGACGAACATTCTTTTGTAACAGAATTGTAATAAAAAGCTATTTACATTTAGCTTTTTTTATTTTATAATTATTTTATAAATTAAATAAGGGGAATAAATATGGCAAAAACACTATTAAAAATTAATGAGGCTCTACTATTAATGGAGAGGCTTTCATCCTTAGATAAGTATTACAATCATACTAATGTTTATGCAAATAACGATATCACAGATGTCGTGTATTGTCCAAAATTAGAATTCTTCGATGAAAAAGCATTCTTGGAAAAACTAAACAAAAATGTTAAAGCTTTTGATATTGAAATAGAACAGTAATATTAATGATACATTATTGTAACACTTAAGGTTTATAATTAAATTATTAAATAAATAAAAGAGGAAAATATTATGTCAAAGTATAAAATTTCAGCAGAGCATTTCTTAGAACTAAAGCGTTTACGTTCATTTGCGCCACGTAAATCAGGCGTAACGATTGTATTAAATGTTATGAAGGGTAAGTATTACTCTACAATTGAATATAGAGATGATGATTTTGTTAGTCTCTATCAAGACGCAGATATTCTTGATCATTTAGATGATGTTGAATTATACGCAATTATTAATGAACCATTATTTGAAGAAACTAAAGATGAATTCTTATGGTTACCAAAAATGTATGCAATCAAAAAGTCTTATGGTTCTAATGGAAAGTTCAATGCAATTAAGGTTCATGATGGAGAATTCTTTATCACAGATGGTGATTTATCATATCATCGTTACATGCAGCGTTTTTATACAGAAGAAGAAATGATTGCATTTGGCTTTGATCTTGATAGTTTGAAACGTTCTAAAAATGGAAAGCAGTGGTTTTAATGGCTATAGAAGTAACTCATTTTAAAAATGAGCAAGGAAAAGTTAGAGAATTTAAGAATGATTCTCCTTATAGTTACGCTCATATTTTTGCCGGTGATGAAGATAATGTTGTTAACATTTTAGAAATAATCAATCCATCACAAAAAGATTTTGTTGAAATGGTTGTGAAAGATGAAGACAATAATGTATTTCGATTAAAAGTTCCAAAGTCTATGGTTATTTTCCAGTCTAAAATGTTTGAAAAATATAAAGAGGATATTGAAAAATGAAAATAATAAAAGAACAAATCATAATTGATAGCTGAGTATGGTATAATGAATATATAAATTAATAAGGAGACATAATAAATGTTTAATGATATTGAAATTGACCCATTTGAAATTACCTTTGAAACTTTAAAGAACAAAAGTGATGTATCTAAAGATATTCAATCAATTAATAAGGACCATAGATTAAGTTGGAGAATTACAAATGTATTTATAACTTCTTCAGGAACCAATGTAATTACCGTTCGTGTAAGTGATACTTATTATGATATGGTTCGTGGCATTGAAAAATTAGTTGAGTCTTATTATGAGCAAATGTCAACTATTTTAAACCCAGAGCCGCTAAAGGTTACTAAAGATACAGATTTAAATGAATTGGTTGATAAGGCGATAAAACAAAATGAGTAGAGCAAGACAAAAAGAGCATGCTAAACAAGTTACTATGGAGCAGCTTATGAAGAGATTAAAGAAATTAATTGACACTGATAAGCAAACTAATAATCGTTGGCGCAGAGTAATTAATATTAAAATGAAGAATGGGTGGTGGTTATGAATTATAAGAATCGTGCAGAAGCTCATAATATGATAGTTCATGTAGAACAATTGGTTAAAAGTTTTAAGCGCCAATATCCTAATAGCAAGAGTTATGTATATGGAAAACGTTGGCGACAAGCTAAAAAATCAAGGGAACAGATGAAATCAAAGGAGTATTAACATGTTACTTGATGGGAAATTAGTATCGCAGCATATATTAACTTCACTTCAACTACTGTTACAAGATAAAGGTGCAGTTGGTAAAATCAACTGTGTCATTATTTATAATAGCTCTAATAAAGCTAGTAATATGTATGCAGAAATGAAGAAGAAGCGTGCTGAAAAAATTGGAATCAACATGGAATTGATTGATGTTTCTAATGAGGATTATATCTCTGAAGCATTTGTTATTGATTTAATAGAAGATTTTAACAATGATGATAACGTTCATGGTGTTATGGTTCAAGAGCCTTTATTCAATTCTGATAATAGTACTTTTCTATCATCATTCATTGATGCAAATAAAGACATTGATGGACTCAGTGATGACAATCGTTTATTTACATTAGATAATAAACATGGAATTTGGCCAGCAACACCGCGAGGCGTTTGGACATTACTTAAGCATTATCATATTCAAATGCAAAGTAAAAATATAGTTGTTATTGGTCGCTCTAAATTATTTGGACAACCAATGTCACAGATTTTTACAAATGAAAATGCCAATGTAACTTTACTTCATAGTTATACAAATAGAGATGACATGATGAATTATATTCATAATGCAGATATTATTGTTTTGGGTGTTGGTAAAAAAGATTTTCTAACAGATTTAGATTTGACTTTTGAAAAAGAGCAAACAATTATTGATGTTGGAATGAACTATGAAAATGGTAAAGCATTTGGTGATTTTACATTTTATGACGAAAGTAACAAGCATAAGGTAAATTATACACCAACGCCAGGTGGTACAGGGCCAATGACAGTTGCGTCGTTAATGAGTAATATTATTAGTGCTGCATATCGTCAAGGCGTATTGGAGAGTTAATTAATGACCAACTTATTAATACAATCATTCTTTGTATCCTCTGTTCTTACTTTATTTCTATTATGGCCAAATCAATATAATCGGAAAAATGTAACTGTTCGTTATACATTTGAAATATGGTCATTATTATTTATTATCTCGTTTTTAATGTGTGCATTAATACTAGGCTAGAAACAACAAAAAGAGCCCTACGAAATTAATCGTAGAGCTTTTTATTTTAATCCTCTATTGATACACCAAATGCTTCCTCAAGAAGGTCATCATCATGGTCATCTAGATATCCTTGTGTTGTTGAAATGTCACTATGGTGAGCTATAACCTTTAATACATTAAGAGGTAATTCTTTTTTACCCAGTTCTTTTAATGTATTGTGTGTCCCTTGACCATAATTTTCAAGACTTGTATGCCTAAATGTATGAGCAGTGATAGGTAACTCATTGCCGTCTATTTCTTTTAAAATACCTCGCAATGAATATGCCCATGTATAAATTGTTTCATATGATGCAGCCGTTCTTTTACCACTTAGATTTGCAACCCATAACGAATCAATGTCGTCTTCACCTCGTTGCTCCATCCAGAGTTTTGCAATTTCACGGGTACGATTGAAGTATATCAGCTTAAATTTTTTACCACGTTTTCCAACGACAGTATTTGTTTGACTATGTTCAGTAAATCCTTCTTTTTGAACTTGATAAATTTCATTTCGTCGTGCAGCTGAATCATAGCTTAGTGAAACATATAGTGCTTTTTGATAATCTTTTCGTTCGAGTAAATAATCAATTATAGCTGTTATTTGTTCATCAGTTAAGAATACAGTTTCACGAACTGACTCTTTTTGCATTCCTTTAATAGAACGCATAGCATTAATATCGTACTCATATTCATCATCATCAGTTGTAGCAAACTCTAATAAGTTTCTTATTGATGACTGCAAACGATTAATTCTAGCACTTGAAGTACCATCATCAATCATCATTAAAAAGAATTGGCGAAAGGTTCTTTTCTTTAGTTCGAGAATTGATTTATTACCAGCATTTTCATAAACCCAAGACAAGAAGCCTTTAATATCTGCAACATATTGATATATAGTTTTTTCTGATTTTCCGGTTGATTTTAACTCTAATTCATAATCTGCTAATAAATCTTTGCTTTCTTTGTTAATATCTTCCCAAACCTCAGGCTTAAATAATCTTTTATATTTTGCCATAGTTTTACCTTTCAATTATTAATTATATGTACAAGAAAAGATGGTTGGCTGAAACCACCTTCTTATAAGTTTGTTATTTTACTCCGCCATTAGCGTTAATCAAACTTTGAGTGTTGCGCTTAGTGAATACACCAAATGGAACACCTTCGTTTTTTAATTGATTAAATGTATCATTTGAATCAATTGCAATAACAGTACCTGCATTTAAGAAATACACAGTAGCTGCTGGACCGAAATCTGTATCAATATCAGATTTGAATAGTAACATTTCTTTTACCTTACCCTTCTTTGATTGTTCTTGTTTTGGTTGTGGTTGGCCACTCCCAGTTGAGCCCATAGCAATCCATGCGCCATTATTGCCATAGAATACAGAACGATCCCATGGAACACTGTCATATTGCCACATAGCGATATTCTGACCATTATATCCTGGATTGGCAAAATAAGATTGGTCAGCGTAATTTTGTAGTGCACTAGTATATGGTCCTCCACTATTAAGAGGATAACCAGCAACCCACAAAGAATACTTGCCTGCAATATCATACCAGTTATATTCACCACTAACCATATCTTTATGGCCAATATATAACAATGGCGTTTTACCAGTTAACTCTTTGAGGCGTGCTAAGAAAGCAGCTGGTTCATCGCCAGATAGGTATGGATATCCATTTGGACGTTCCCAGTCTAACACTAAAATAGTACCAAGTTCATTTGCATAGTTCTTAGCATTGTTATAAAAATAATCTGCTTGAGCTGCTGCATCTAAACCACCAACAATAAAGTGATAAATACCAAGTAACTTACCAGAATCTTTTGCTTGCTGATATTGTGCATTTGCTAATGGGTTAACGTAAGAAAGACCTTCTGTGATTTTAACAATGACTGCATCAGAGTTATTAATCGGTGATGAAAAATCTTTGTTATTATCAGATAAATCTACTACATTTAACATTTAAAACCTCCTATTAAACTTGAGGTGCGTCTGTTGATAGGGTTGTTGCTTCGACTTGAGGGGCAACTACCACATCTTCAGGATTAACTTCTTCTGGTTCTTCTGCCTTTTTAGGTTCAGGTTCTTCAACTGACGCAACTTTTAATGCATCAATACGGCCGTCAACCTTCATAACACCATATGCTTGTTGAATGATTTGACGCATTTGCGTTTCAGTGAACAAATCTTCCATATGATTTTCTTGAAGACGCTGCTTTAGTGCAATAACAGCTGAAGTTGCTTGTGCTTCCCCATTACCACTCAATTTTTCAGCAATGCCAACTGCGCCCTTTGCTAGATTCAAGGCAAAGTTCAGAGCTTCAGTTTTCTTTGTAATTTTTCCTGTGGCAAGCTTTTGTTGAGTCAATTCAATTTGCTTATACAAGAATGGAAGAATACCAATTGCAACCAATAGCAACCAAATTGTATTTCCCCAATTTAAAATATTGTTCATTATGTTTTCTCCTTCTGAAAATAGAGGTATTACCCTCTTGAATTTTCTTCAATGTCTTTTGCAATTTCTTTTAATTTCTTATAAGGTACGTCATCAAATATCGCGTCGCATAGTCGCTTCAGGTCCATTTTTAACAGTGCTTTATCGGAACTCATATCCATGTCATGCTTTGCATTGGATGTGTCCTTTCTACTAACATAAATGGTAGAAAATAATGCGACGCCCTGAATTATCAACGTGATAATTATCTGTTCGTCCATCGCGTCTGTTTCCTCCAACCTCTAATAAATAGTCTTAAATCGACGCCTATTCCTATTGTGACTAAAAAGTAACCAACGAATAATAGAGGTGGCAATGATGTTATCATTGTAAGGCCCATATAAATATACCAAAATGAACCTAAACAATCCATAGCAACATGAAATGAGAAATTACGATAATGAATTCCAATATTTTTAAAAATTCCAATAGCTACGGCAACAATACCAAGAAGTACCCCATTATATGGAAGGGTTTCTTGAATTACTGAAGGAAAATCTTCCATGGCCAAAAATACACCAGATATAATAAGTACAGATGACCAGAGCATGGAGAAGTCATGTTTTTCAGCTGTATCAGCAAAACGATTAATTGCTCTAATCATTTTTTGTTGAAACTTCTTCATAGTTATGCCTCGCTCACACCGTCACTTGGCTTTTGAAGTTGTTTTTGAAGTGTACTAACTTGTGCTGCCAAAACGGCTCTTTCTTTCGATAAATCAGCCACTTGCTGTGCCAAAACATTAATAATATCTTGCGCATCAACTTGAATGTTCGTGTTTTCCATAGATATCTCCTATAAAATTTGAATTTTATTTATTTGCTTGAGTTGAACCGTCTGATGTACCATCATCAGCAACCATAGCTTGAATTAACTTTTTAGCTACTGCAGCAACTTCTTCTTGCGAAGACGTCATTGAAACACCTTGTTCAGGTTTAACCTGTAATTGACCATTCAAATTGTTTGGAAAATTACCTGCATTAAAACTAACATTAAAATAAGCCAAAGTTAACTTACCATCTACGAAATTAACCTGTGCGCCATTTACTGAAATTACCATTTGTACTTTTCTCCTTTTGTACTTTGTTTTTTTTAATCGAATAAAACCATCTAATTAAATAGTTTGTTTATAAGCTGTTTTGAGCAATACTAAGATAAAGTACCTAGCATATCTGCTGATACTTGATTAGCGACTTTTTCTAACTTCTGGCGTCCTGTCATATCAAGCCATTCAGCTTTGGTAATGGTAACAGCACCATCGCTAATACTTGTACCAGTGGCAAACGTCACCGCAAATACCAAGCGTACTGTGTCATTATCACGGTCTTGTATCTCGTTCTTAATCTGTATATCGTTCATTTTACTTTGTCCTTTAACCTTTCTACTTCTAATCTAAGTTCGTTAATTGCATCTCGTTGTTCCCTAACAACAGGAATCAAGCTTATTGCCACCTTATCGTATTCTAGTCCGTTAACTTCACCAGTGACTTCATCACGTACCACAAATTCTTCTAAACCAGCTTTAACTAAGTCTTCAGCGATGAGACCATAGTATCGCTTATCGTCCATGTGAATCTGATGTGTTGGTTCTATACCTGTTTCACGATACAACTTACGTTGTTCATACTCATCTTTATCCTGCCAGGTAGCTGGGTCTAAAGTTAAGAATTTATCACCTACTGAAGTACCACCGTCATACTGAATATCTGTTTTAAACTTTGTACTTGATGACTGCATAAATAATGCACCGTCTCCAGCAACCTGCAATGATACTCCGCCCGAGCCACTATGTCTAGTAAGCATATACATATATCCATTTTCACGAACCTGTAGTATAACGTTATTACCCGCTTTAAGTAATACTGATTGTTGTATACTTTCAAGAGTCAAGTTTGGCCAAGAATAAACACGAGGAGTCTGTGTGACTCCAAAAGCATTTAATGTTCCTGTTGTTTCAATCAAGTTAGCCCTAATACTGGTATGCTGAGTAGCATCTGATAAGAGTCCTGTTTTTGAGTACATATAGTCTAGTCGGGCAGAAGACATATTTAGGTATTCATCTGGGTCGCTATTTGTATATCCAGTAGCAGACATCATTAAGTTGTTTCCACCATATTCTGAATGGAATACACCCCATTTATATGGGTCTGTATTACCGTTAGAAGCTACAGATATATTTCCATCTGATGAAAATGAACCCATGCCAGAATTAATATTAAATACACCATCTCTAGTAAATACCGTATATCCTTCAGATGATATACGATGTGAGTTTATGTTTGGAGCTTTGACAGTAAAGCTATACTTGTCCATATTGATTATATCTGATTGTATAACTCCACCAGATGCAATAGTCATTTGCTTGTTGACGTTAAAATTAAATCCTGTGATGGTATCACCAACAAGATTATTAACATTAACATTAGCAATATTAACCTGATAACCATCTAATGTTCCAAATTTTATATGAGACGCATTAAGATTCTGAAAATTACCACCTTTAGCGTAGAAGTCGCCTGTTACAGTCGTGTCTTCATCCAATATTATTGAGTTACCTTTTAATATTAAAGTACCATCTGGTTGTCCCATAATACCTGTTACCATTTGTTTAGTAATACCATCATTCGTAGAAGTACCTAATGACCAACTATCATGGAAGATGTTAAGCAATGTGGAACTCATAACCATTTGTGTCCATGGAGACCAACTTGAACCGTTATAGGTTCTACGGTACATTAACGAGCCGTCTAAATCTTTCCACTGTGTCTGTGTAATACGGTCGCCTTGTGGCGCATCAACCATAATGTAAAAACTTGCTGATACAGCTGAATTAGTTCCGGCTGAAGCACCAATAAAGAACCTACCACTTTGAGTCATGAAGTTCATGTCGTCAAAACGTTCTAAACGCTGCCATTGGGTATTAGCCTTTAGAGTTGTAACATCATCCTTGATAACACCGATTGTAGCACTATCAGCCTTTTGATTAATCAAAGACCTCATATTACTTTCTGAGTTTGAGATTTGTGACGATGTAAAGTCTTTAGCTTGTGATAGGGTGTTGATGTCCCCCGTCTGGCGGTTACTAATTTCAGTCCTAATACCCTCATTAGTTTGGGCAATCGTGGTCACTGAGTCGTTATCGTTGGCATACCAAGGTGACCAAGTACCAGAGTTAAGAGTTCTGACATAGGTTATCTTTACACCAGCAACACCATCATACCAAGCAGTCTGTTTGATACGACCATTATCTGATGTACCTTGTTCAACCATCAAGTAAGTCCATGAGTTATTACCAGACACGGGTCCATTTGTCTTCGCTGATGTGGTATTGAAGAAGAATGACCCTTGCTTGGTGTAGTCATTGAAATTCAATGATGAATACGGTTGCCAATAAGTAGCCTTTTGTAGGTTAGGTATATCAGCGCCTGTGACTTGTGTGAGTGCTCCCTCAGCTGTTTGCACGCGCTTTGTTAATCCTGTGTTAGGGTCTGATACGATACTACTGATGGAGTCAACTGTCTGGGACACAGTGCTAATCTTGTTGTCGGTGTCTTCTGGAGCGGGCGACCAGTCAGTTGGTAGATTACCTTTTTCTACCTTGATTCCGGCAATCTGCATGGTATTGGTATTGTTAGCAGTTCGTTCAAGTCGAGGGCGTAAATAACCGTCACTAGTGACAACTACCGTTACTGATATTCTCTGCCATGAATCTGTTATCGTTACTGCGCTATTGGTTATATTTGTTATAGCGGTGCTATAACTGCCTTCAGGGTTATTATTGAGCATCCAATATACTATACTTGCTCCAGTACCACTTGTATATTTTGTATATGCACTATAAGTTAAAACATCACCTTTTTTAACTTGAATATATTGGCTTAGTCCATTCCAATCTTGTGTTGTCTGCATTACGGCTAAGCCTTTATAGGTATCCGTAGTTTTTGTCCAAGAACCAGATGAGCGCCATGATGCTAGGTTGTCGAAATTCTTAGTGTCTGTGTACAGGTTACGCCCACCTACTGATAATCCATCTACTTGCGTTTTTACGTCTGACACACTTTGACTAATCTTACCAGCGGTCTGGTTAAACTCACTAATTTTTCCTGATAGCTCACCAGTTTTTTGGTTGTAGTCTGTTTGGCTAACTTTCTGCGTGATTGCATTAGCGTTTTGTGAGATTGCTGATTCTGCTGCTTTAACTCGTTTGTCATTACTTGTCTGATAGTTACCAATTGTAGTAACAGCAGTATTAGCTGTAGATTGAGCAGTATTAACGGCTGTGGTTAAATCACCAGTTTTCTTATCATAATCAGTCTGACTTACTTTTTGAGTTATAGCATTAGCGTTCTGAGTAATTTTTGACTCGGCTGATGCAACTCTACCATCGTTACTTGTTTTATAAGTGTTAATAGTAGTTGTAGCTTGGTCTGCCGTTAATTGTGCTTTAGCTGTGGCGCTATCAACATCTTCAGGGGCTGGTGTCCATGTAGTATTTATAGTTCCTGATTTCATGAACAGATTAGAATACGTAATGGTATTTCCAGAAGCCATTTGACTCATTATTCTGAAAGTTAAACCTACAACGTCCTGTATTGCCGTTAACAATCCTGGGTTCAATTTAAACTTTAAATCAACATGTCCTGTTAATTGACCTGCTTTAACAATGAAATTTTGTAGTTGCCATGGACTTTGGTTAAAGAATACGCTTGCTTGCATATCAGATGATAATGCCGTTTTTAAATTCCAGTCAAAAGATATGACATAATCACCATTTGCTACACCCCAATTTTTAAGAGGAGAATAGAATTTCGCGGAATCGCGTAAATCCTGATTATCGTTCCCATTAGACATCTGAGTTTTTGGGTTTGCTGTGTCAAGAATATAGTTTCTATCACCAGTTGATAAGTTATTTACTTTAGTAACCGTTGCATCAAAACCATCAGCTCTCTGCTGCAACGTGCTGATTGAGCCATTAGCCTTACCTAAATCTGTCTGTAAGTTGCTTACAGTGGTCTTAGTCCCGTTGGCATCACTTTCAATGGTGGTCATGCGAGCATCTTGCGAACTATCTTTTTGATTGATACTTACAATATCAGTTGTTGCTTTGTTAGCGGTAGTTGTTGTGGTGTTTAAATCTGTTTGTAGTTGATTAGTCTTAGCATCATACGCTGTTTGTGATACCTTGGTAGTGATAGCTTTAGTGTTCTGAGTTATATTACTCTCGGCTGTTGCTACACGACCATCGTTTGATGTTTGATAAGCGCTGATTGTTGATTTGGCGCTATCAGCTGTAGACTGAGCTGTATTAACTTTGGTAGTCAAATCGCCAGTTTTTGCATTGTAATCGGTTTGACTAACCTTAGTTGTTATATCCTTAGCTGTCTGTGTAATATCAGCTTGTGCCTTACTAATACGTCCATCTGTATCAGTTTTATAATTACTTAAGGCTGTTGTTGCTTGGTCTGCCGTTAGTTGAGCCTTAGCTGTGGCGCTATCGACATCTTCTGGAGCTGGAGACCAGTCTGTTGCAATATTACCTTGTTCGAGCTTCAACTTACCAAACTTAAGATAAGTTCCTGTGGTTAAATCGAAACCATCACCTAAACTACCAATATCAAACAGTCGCACATTATTTGATGTTTTACCTGGCCACGTGTATGTTGATACAATCTTGTATCTATTTTGACCTAGATTTTGAACTATTGCCTGTTGATAATCATGCCCACCGGCAAACCATGTAATTTTAACCGCACTTAAGTCTTTGACATTTGCATCAGTCTCAATCCATATTGTTTGAGTATAGGTTGTCCCTTGAGTCATGGTATAGTAAAAAGTATGTGGGGCTTGTGGTAGAATTTCACCAGCACCAGATGCAAGAGGTAATGTTTCAAAAGCATAGCCATCTTGCCATGTTGTTTTAGGAATTCCAAAACCCATTTGATATTCTTGATTAGTACCAGAAACAAGGTTAGTCCCACCTACAGATAGATTATTAACCTTAGTAACAGTGGCATCAAAGCCATTTGCACGTTGTTGTAGAGTGCTGATGTCACCCGACTGCTTACCCTGTGCGGTTTGCAAATCACTAACAGTGGTCTTTACGCCACTGGCGTCAGATTCAATCTGTGTCATTCGAGAATCTTGGTCACCGTCTTTTTGCTTGATAGATGCAATATCTGTCGTCGCTTTATTAGCAGTTTGCGTGGTAGTTGTTAAATCAGTCTGGAGTTGCCCTGTCTTAGTGTTGTAGTCAGTCTGACTAACTTTTTGACTGATAGCCGTAGCATTAGCCGTGATGTCCGCTTGGGCCTTAGCAACCTTGCCATCATTTGTAGTCTTATAAGTGCTAAATGATGAGCTTAGACCATCAACTGTAGTATAGATACTAGCAATCTTGCCATCCTGGGTACCATTGTATTCTTTAATGTCGCTAATGTCTTGCTTGGTACCTGATACATCGGTCTGAATAGTATTAATCTTAGTAGATTGTTTACCCTGCTCTGTCTGGATGTCACTAATTGACTGCTTGGTACCTGATACGTCACTAGTAAGGGTGTTAATCTTTGTGTCTTGACTAGTGTTAGTAGACTTAATGGCTATAATATCGGTAGAGGCTTGGTCGGCTGTCTGTTTGACGGCTGTGTACTTACTATCCAGGTCGCCTGTCTTAGTATCGTAATCAGTTTGACTAACCTTTGTAGCTACTAAGTTAAGCGATTGCGTAGCATCACTTTGTGCTTTTGTTACCTTACCATCATTGGTTTGTTGGTATTGGGTAAATGACTGTGTAATTTGGTTATCACGGTTAGTATAATCTTGTACTATATCTTCTGGTGCTTGGCTATAATCTGTTGCTTTGTTTCCAATTTCTAACTTTGGGTTAGATACTGTAACGTTAGTACCAAGTACACCTTGTACATATATACCCTGATAGAACTTATCATCATCTACAAAACTAACACCTGTCATATCCCATAAGGTGTTAACCCTTCCGTGAAAACTGTCGCCAACCTTTGGATAAACCCACGAACCTATAAATCTATTTTTACCATCAGTTCCAGTTATTACAAGTTCTACACCGAGCCTTTTTTGTCCTGATAATGAGCTAATATTGTCATAGTCTAATTGAACTGATACAACTAGTAAATTATTCCCTAGTTTACTAGTTGGAACTGAACTATAAAAATTAGTTATAGTTGCATTAGTTGATACCTTTGAACCGACAATATAGTTACGTCCACCTACCTGTAAAGCATTTAACGCTGATTTGGCATCTGTCTTAGCTTGGTTGATAGCACCTGTAGACTTAGCATCTAAATCAGTAATGGCTTTTTGGCGGTCTGTTACTTCCTTAGCAACTGCACCATTAGCTGTAGCAATTGCATCCGTCTTGGCTTGTGTAGCATAACCTTGTGCTTTAGTATCTAAATCTGATACTGCTTTGGTACGGTCTGTAACTTCCTTAGTGATTGACGTTGTTAAGTCTGTTTTAGCCGTGCTAAGCGCTGTGGTACTTGCACTAATAGCATCAGACTTAGCCGTGTCGGCGTACCCCTTAGCCTTAGTATCAAGGGCTGTTACTGCATTCTGTCTATCAGCTGCTTCTTTTGCTATACTATTTGTTAAATCAGCTTTAGCTTGGTCAAGTGCTTTTTGTGAGTTAGTTGTGACATCTTTAACAGCTTGTGCGGTATTAGCTTCTGCATCGCTTAATGCTTGATTAGCATACCCTTGAGCCTTAGTATCTAATGCTGATTGGTCTTGTTTTAATTGATTAGCCTTATCATCAACTGACTTAATACTTGCGTCTACTTTTACTTGGTTATCAGCTATAGCCTTATTTGAATAGTCTTTAGCTTGAGTAACTACATCTGATACTTTTTTATCAATATCAGCACCCATTGATGGGTTAATTTTTTCAACCCACTTACCATCAGTATACGAATACATATGGGTACCATCAGATAGTTTGACCCAACCAATATCACCCTCGTTAGCACTCTGGGGTAGGTCTTGTACGCTATCAACTGTGTATGTCGTTGTTTTTCCATCCGCGCTCGTTTGAGCATGAATGGCTGCTTCTTGGGCAGCTACAGCCTGTTGATGAGCTGCATCAGCTGCTGCTCGTGCATTATCAGCTGCTTCTTGAACAACTGTGACATCTTTTTTCATCAATGTCAATGTTTGAGCACCTTTATTAATACTATCCGTAAAAATGTTTGTAAATTCACCAAGAACAAAACTATTAGTTTCTGGGCTTGCAAAAGATGTTGTTTTTTGAATAACTTTTGAAGTAACTAAAATCATTGGTTTTACATGAAAATCTTGAACAGAAATTGTGTCACCTAATGATACTATTTCATCATGCAATGGAGTAACAGTATAATTGAAACGAGGATGATTAAACAAAGCCATTTGAGCCTTACCCCAATCAAGTAATGCTAATGGTTCGCTAAGAACAGTATTTGTAATACTTCCCTCTAAATACGATGGAATCATTTGACTAGCGCCAATAGCATTTTGCAATTGGTTTGCGTTATCATCTACAATGTACTCCATTCCATTATTAATGCTACCTATGTGTCCCTTAGTAGCATCCTTATCATTTGTTACACCTGATATGTATAACTTAGTATAAATAATATCAGACACTTCTTGAGCGTTGATATTCTCTAAGCCTTTTGAACCACCGTATCTTATTAGTTCTCCATTATCTTGACCAAGATGTCCAAAGTACAAAACTCTGTCTATAATTCCACCTTGAGGGTCTACTTCAACCCATGAGTCAACATCACAGTTATATTTTGCTTGAATATCTTGAAGTGTAGCTTGAAGGCTTGTGTTAGCAGGGATAGTGTAATCCATACTGAAAACTAAATCATCAGCTATTTGTAAACTAAATGGAGCATTCTTATATGCTTTGCTAATAATATCTTGAACTGTTGCATTTTTAAAAGTTGTGTCAGCCGTGACTAGTAGTTTACCTAATTCATAAATGGCAGCGTTTATACCAGTCACAGTAATAAAGCCACTTCCTCTGTCTGTTGAACTATTTAAAACTTTCATCAAATAGTAATGGTTCGCAACAGAATCGAAATACATTAAATAATCTTTTGTTGTAATTCCCGTTCCTAAATCAGTAGCTTCAACAGCTATTGTTAAAGTATGATTCCATTGTTTTGCATTTCCTTGTTTATCCAACTCATTAAATGCTATACTCGTTATTTGAGCAGGGTCATTTGAGTTGTCAGTGGCCATTTGCTGTGTAATAGTATCACTGAAAAAAGCTGTACTTCCTTGTCCGTTATTTAATGTTAACCGACCTTTTACTTGTAAGTTCTCATCTAATACTGTATACACTGTTGTTTTCCTTTCTTACTTAAGAGCTGGGCGATACACATATTGTACGCTAGCTTTATCACTTGTGGGAAAAAATGAAATATTATCTTGTTGTCCTCCATGTAACAATGGATATGTTGAAGCTGGACTTAGATATTGATTTGCTAATTTTCCATTAATGTAAATATTTTCAGTTTCTGTGTCAATTGTAGCTGTGTCACCAGCATGAATAATCGTATGAGCTTTTTTAAGGGCATCAGCAGTTGTAATACTACGAACAGTTAAATCAGTAATAGTTAATCTATCATCTTGATATGTTTGAACTGTTTGGTAAACTGCTGGCTTATCATCTTTAGCGGGGGTAGTTTTTACAATTTTATCTTCATGAATTGGTGTCTTGCCAAAGAAATAAGCTAATTGGCCTATTTTTGTTGTAAAACTGTCAGGTATATCAAAAGTGGCATCTAACACAGTGTTGCCTGATTGTAGACCTGAACCAGCAATTTGATTTACAACTATACGCATCTTATTTCCAATTTTAGTCAATTCAAAATTTGCCCATAAATTAGTAATAATGTTTGGAGCATCATAATAGAACTCTTTGACTGTACTTGTAATTGTACCAGGTTGGTTAACACGACCAGCATCTTTATCCCAGTTGCCACCTCGGTCATAACTAGTACTACGCCATGACCAACCATTCCCATAACCAGGTTTTGGTGTACCAACGTTATGCCATTTAGACCATGTTAATGTTTCTCCCTTAGCGCTATTCCAAACCTGTGTCCATTTGTAATAGTCTTGTGTACTATTCTTCCAAATATCGGAACTATTGGGAACTGTCGTATGTGATGTCTTATCTACTTCAACTTCCTTTGAGTAGACCTGCGGACCTGTTGCAACGCCATTCGAATCACGCGGAGTCTTCCATTTTTCAACTGTTAATGTTTCATGTTGCCACTTAACAGCATCTGGCAAAAATCTTGAATCATGTCCATCATACAAGCACTGTGTAAATCTAGTAGATACTTGTCTATCGACAGTAAAGTTTGGCGCATCCATATTTACTTGAAGAGTAACTTCATGTCCACCTTTGTTATGCGTTTGGTTTAGTGCCCAAGAAGTATTACCTGGGCCGATAAAACCAAAGTTATTTGAGAAATTTGCATTTTCTTCATCAGTGTTTTTACCAAATAATATTTTTACAACACCGTTATTTCCACTTCCATCATCATATAATCCCATACGACCAATACGGTTTCCATTAGGGTCTAATAAATAAACTTCCATTCGTTGGTAAGCTCTTGCGTAAAACTGCTGATGACTAATATTAGTTGATACTTGCCAATCACCTGATGAGCCAACATTAAACTTTTTAGTCAATAGTGCTGGACCATAAGCAGTCGCATTGCCAGTATAGTCTTTTGGAACGGTCCAAAATTTATCAACAGTAATAGCATATTTATCAAGCATTTTAACAGATGCATCTGATGCAACATCTGCATTCGATAGTGCCCAGTTCTGTGTACTCATATCAGTGATTTGAGTTAATGTGCTAATATCTTCAAATGGATCGCGATAAATTATAGGCGTTAAATCTTTTGTTGCACTATCATCTGAAAATCCAACGAATACATTTTCACCTTTATCATTTTTATAACCAAAATTATTTGCATCTTGAGAAAATGTAAAATGATAAACAGGTTTTGCAAAGTCATTTCCATCAGTCATCATAGAGATATTGTTACGATTATCAGCTTGGCCAATAACTTGAGGCATATAACCGTGAGGATCTGAGCACGTAAATTGGAAAGTTACAGTTGCATTCCATGTGTTAGTGATATATGTTGGGTCAGGCATTGAAGAAAAGTGACCATAATAGGTACGGTCTGGGAATTGTCCAAATGTAATTGGAATTTCCATTTTCGATATTTGAATAAATGCCTTACTTATACGTTCAACACTCTTCAAATAATCTTCTTTTGAGTCTGCCATAATTGTAGTTGGGATAGTAATTACTTTTGCACCATAATTATTTCCTAACCAATGCGACCCATACATTCCTGACATGTTTTGACTCATATCAGTAATCGCAGGAGTAATGGGCAATGTAACTTGACCAACGATTAAACCTAAATCTTTTGAGTTAACGCCTGTCATTCCCATCTCTTTATTACGACCTATAACAAATTCGTGTTCTTTAGGATCTGCATAAAGTAAGTCGTTAATTTCATCATCGATTGCTTTTAATTGCTTCTCACCTTCTGTGGGCTCGGTATAATTAAGCTCAGGGGGATTTTCATTCCCATTATTAGACGTATCATTCTGAAAATGCGAATCAGACGCATTTGGGTCATCATTGGGCAGTTTTTCATCAGTAAAGTCTGTTGCCATGTTAGTCCTCCTTTTTAGGGTTGGTCTGGTATGGATTACAGACCTTATTTTTTATGTACGGGAAATAAAATTCCCATTTTATCTTTTAGCCTCTAGCTAAAAGGTCTAAGCTATTTTTCATCGCTTGAACTTTATCAATTTCAGTTTTAGCTTGATTTGCAACAACATATGCTGGTGTAGGGTTCAAAGAACTTGCAACCAACTGTGTTAACAAATCAATTTGCTTTTGCATCATAGATAAAATCTCGCTATTATTAGAGTTCATTGAAGATGAATCAGGTTCAGTATCATCTGACATTTCGCCGAGTAAACGACGTGTTAATGATAATGCACGAGAACGCTTCAACTTATCCATAGGGATGATGTACTCAGGCTTGTCACCTTCACCAATTTGAGCAACTTGATGTTTATCAATTCGACCGCCATTAGCATAACCATGACCGTTACCTAAGAATCCTAAATCAGAACCATATCTATCTTTAGCATAGTTCAAACCTGCAAGCAAGTTATCATAGCCATTCATGATATTATTATGACCTGAAAGAGCATAAGCAGCAAATGTCCCTGGCTTAACTTGCATCAAACCAGTTGCATTACCATCGGCTAAGCCATCATTACCGCCAATAGCCCTAGGATTACCACCAGATTCTGTTTGAATTTGACGTAATACTTTCTGAACCATTGAAGCATTATCTGATAATCCCAACTTTTCTAATGCTTTCTTAACATCATTGGACCATGATTGAACATCTCCACCAACACCTGTTGAAGTATCATTAACTGGTCCAATAAACTTCTGAATCCAATCAAACATACCACCAACTTGACCCTTGATTAATTTTTCAAGCGGCCCATTAGCTTCAATACTCTTTTCATCACCACCAGATTTTCCAAAATCTAAGAACGTTGTTGCACCTGATTTTTGACGACCAGAGAAAGTATGATACCTCCCATCTCCACCCCAGTTATATTCTTCACCACTAAAAGTATTACCTTTAACACCACGAACCATGGCTACGTGATTTCCAAATTCTGAGCCGGGGCCGTATACAGCAACCATTCCAGGACGAGGATTGTTAGTATGAGGAACTTTAGCATTAACCCAATCAGCACCATTACCCAGTCCACTAAATAGACTAGTTGGTACACCCATATTCTTAAGTGAATTAGCCACATAAGATACACATTCACGTAAGAAGTAACCCCATGGGTCAGCACCAGAGTCTTTTCCTGAATTCTTCCAAGGATAATTATCACCTTGACCATCAGTGTCACCTGTTGAAGCAGCATTATTTGCCATACCCCACAGTGTTGTCCACCAATCTTTTCCTTGGTCCTTTACCATTTTATGGGTGCCATCCATAATAGTATTGAATACTGCACCTCTATCACTGTCACGTTTTTGAGTAAATTGCTCACTTAATGTTTCTACTGGATGGGCAACTGCATTGGTAATGTATTTAAACATTTTGGTGAATTTTTCGATACCATTACTCATACTTGACCATGTATCACCAGCAACTTTTCCAACCCAAGAACCTACACCTTTAGCACCGTCCCACAATGAACTTAACCAACCAGTTCCATCAGCGAATGGTGTCTGATTACTCATTAGCATTGCTAACTCTTTGGCATTAATAACCTCAGTACCAGGGGCAAGTAAACGACTAACATTTCGACCTTCAACGATCTCCATATTTCCATTAGGGTGAACTAATGCTTCACGATTACCAGTTTCAGGACTGTCATTACCATCATTCAATAATGCAAATGTTGGTTTATTAATAGGACGACGTGCATTACCTAAGAAACCCGTACCACTTGCATACTTTTCTTGCAATGGTTTAATTGTTTCCTTGCCAGCACCAAATGAATGTAATACCCAGTTAATTCCGCCAATAGCAGCATTAATTTTTTTAGCATTCAAACCTAAAGCAGTACCAATTCCACCAATAAACTGGGTCCAAAAATCATCTGACCCCTTTTTAACAGAATTATGAGTTTCATCAGACTTACTTACGATATTATTCTTCTGCTGGTCTGCTTTCTTAGTTATTTCATTTTTTTGTTCTTCGGCCTTCTTAACAGTTTCATCATGCTGCTTTTGAGCAGCACCAACTACGTCTTGATGCTGTTTATCGGCTGAATCATAAATTTGTTGATGTTGATCCGAAGCTTTTTTAACAGTATCTGCATACTGCTGATTAGCAGCGTCTGTTACGGCTTTACGTTGGTCTTGTGCAGCTTTAGACGTTCCCGAATATTGCTTATTACCAGCAGCAATGGTTGCGTCACGCTGTTCCTCAGCTGATTTCTTAACGTTTTTAAATTCGTTGTCAGCAGCTTTTGTAACTTCATCATACTTTTTATCAGCTGCTTTTTTAGTTTCATTAAATGTTTTATCAGCATAATACTTGACAGTGTCATATTGGTCTTTAGCATCTTTTTCAACACTCTTTAATTGAGCAGCAGATAGTTGTTTAGATTTATCATTAAAATTAGCACGGTCAGTTAATAACTTTCTTTGAGCTAATTCAATCTTACCACCAGCAGTCTCATGCAAACGTGCTTCATCTGCTGTTGTTTTTGTAACATTTTCAATAGTAAGTTTATTGATTTCTTTCTTACGCTTTGCATCTACTTCTTCTAATGCTTGTTCTTTCTTTTTCAAGTCAGTTTTAACTTGAATAGAATTAGCACCATAAGTTTGCAAATCTTTAGCATATTGATTATCCCATTTATCACTAATTTTTTTCTTCTCTTTTGAGAATGTATTCTCAAGATCTTTACGCTGTTCTTGATAATACTTAGTGATATTAGTTCTATCTTCTTGAGACATCTTTTCAAAATTGTTGGCTTTGTCACCTTCTTTTTTGATTTCGTCTGTTCTCTTTTGATACTCAGCATCAGACATCAAACCATTCTTATGAAGCAAGTCAATATCTGCTTGATCTGCTTTAGCCTTATCTGTATAATACTTTTTATAAGCATCAGATAAATCTTTTAATGCACCCTTTTCTGTAACAGTATCAGGGTTTATTTTTACACCCTTTTTATTAAATGTATCGTTAAATAACTTGGCCGCATCTTCAGCGGCTTTTTGTGCCCAACCTGTTTTACCAAGTTCATTACCAATTGTAGCACCTAAACCAGCTCCAATAACAGTACCAGCTCCTGGTATAACAGTACCTAAAATACCACCAATAGTACCACCAATAGCTGTACCAGCACCTTGGGCACCTGCTTTGTATTTAGCTTGGGCGTCATTGCTATTTAATGCTTTAACAACACTCCCACCTAAATCAACTGCTGTGAACGCAGCCCCAAAAATACCTGCGTATTTTGCGGCAACACCAGCAACACCTTTTGTTACATTCATTGCCGTGCCTAACTTACCAGCACCCTTAACATAGGCGCCGCCAGCTCCAGCGGCGCGACTACCAATTGCAGACATACCCAGTTCTTCAGCTTCACCGGCAACACCAGCAGCCTTACCAGCTTTGCCACCAATACCGCCTATCCCACCACTACTAGATAATGCATCAACAGCTTTAAATTCCATAGCTGCTTTTGTCATCTGTTTAAATATATCAATAGTATTTTTAAGAGCGCCAACGAACTGACCTACTTTATTTACTGCAAATATACCTATCATCAATTCAGCGAAACTCTTAAATGTACTACGATGTTCTCCAATAAATGTTGCAACATCAACAAGTCCAGTTGCGATTTTACCAATCCAATCAGACGTGCCTTTTAAGAATTTCTGACCGCCATCTGAATCAAATCCTTTTCGTATTTCAGTGGCTGCTTTATTAACTGCAGGCAAAACGGCTGCACCGAATGACATTGTAATATCTTGTGCAACAGAGTTTAATTGTTTCATCTGTTGCTTTGTTGATTGCATGTTCTTCTCAGCAAGAGTGGCAACATAACCTTGTCCATCAGCTGATTTCTTGACTTTATCTGTTAACTCGCCAAGTTCTTGGTTGTTCTGAGCAAGAATAATACCTGCCTGCATACCAGTTGTTCCAAATAAGGCATGGAAGATATTATTCTTAACATCGACATCTTTAATACCCTTAGTCTTATCGTTAAGAATTTTCATGATGTCAGACATGCTCTTTAATTGACCGTTAGATTGTACTAATTGATCACGGCTAATACCTAAACTAGATAGCATGTCTTGTGCACCAGCAGCAGCTTGTGCTTTACCCTCTAATTTGTCAAGGTTGTCTTGTTGCTTCTTTAACTCTTTATTCGAAGACTCAACCTGCTTAGTAAAGCCTTTTTTACCCTTAGTACTATTTTTTTCCGCTTCTGTGGCTTTGTTAACTGCATCTTGAGCCTCTTGAACCTTTTGCTTCTGTTCTTCAACTTTTTCATTCAGCTTAGCTTGACCTTCAGCACTCTTGTCCTGTGCACTGATTTGGTCCCCCAATGCCTGTGTTAACGAGTTAATAACTTTACGTAAACCTGTACCAGCTTTATCCGCTTCAAGACCGTGGTTAGAAAGAATACCAATTGATGTAGATGCTTGAGATAGTGGTATTTGAGCAGCAGAAGCAGTATCACCAACATATTCCATGGCTTTACCCATAGAATGGAAGTCAGTAGCTGTCATATCAGCAGCATAAGAAAGTTGATTAACAACTTCTTTAGTATTCTTTTGCATTTGTGTTGCATCATCAACACGCAAGTTATAAGCATCGAGTACTTGTGATGAAACGGAAACTACAGAATTGAAATCATCTCCTGTTGAAACAGAAGCTTGTAATTCTGTGCGCATTGCACCCAAGGCAGCCTTAGATGTATAACCACGTTTAGTTAAGTCTAAATAACCTTCAGCTATTTCTTGCTGTGACTTACCATATTCGATAGACATTTCGCGTCCATCTTTTTGCATTTGGGCAACATTTTTAGTAACTTCGGCCTGTTTTTCTCCACCAGTTACTAACATATTGTTTGTCTTTAAATAAGTGTCTTGCAAATCTGCCATTTGCTTAACACCGTGACCAACAACTGCTACTACTCCAGCTATACCAAGAGCAACGCCTGCAGATTTATTTTTAATATTTGTAAACGCAGAAGAAAAACCATCAGACATTTTTTGTGAAGCTCTAAAAGCATCATTAGCAGCACCAGAAAACTTAGTAATTCCAAATGGATTACTTTTATTAACTTCTTTTTGTGTGTCAACGACATTCTTATGCATATCGCCATAAGCTTTTGCAGCTTCAGCTACAGCTAATTTTTGTTTGTCAATTTGCAATGCGGTGTTACCACCTGATTGTTGCATTAGTTTTAAGTCATCTAATTGTAACTTATATTCATTTGACAACCCACCCATTGCGTTCTTGTAAGCAGAAAGACGGTCTATGTTTGCTTGATTTTTCTTACCAAGACTTTCTTGCGCATCAGCATAAGCTTTATTAGTATCTAATACTAATTTTGATTGAGCCTGCATCTTTGATAATGCATCTTTGTTAGAGTTAATATAATCAGTGTTCTTTTTAATTGCAGCACTGTTTTCTTCAGCTCTATTTGTGGCATTTTGTAAAGCAGTTGCCTGTTTTACGTATTGCTCACTTTCTTTACCATATTTATCAATAACATCTTGAAGGACTAACTTTTCCTTCTCGCGCACAAGATTAAGTTTATCTTGTTGACTTGTTAAAGCATCGACTTTGGCTTTAGCTTCACCCATTTTGTCATTGCTTTTTTTGTAAGACTCAGAAACAGCATCCATGAGTTTCTTGTCCTGCTCAACACTCTTATTTAGAGCATCTATTCCAGTGGCAGCTCTCTCATAACGGGTCGTTGCTGAATCTAATTGGCTAGAAAAATTCTTATATGTAGCAGTAGCCTTGTCTAACTCTGTTTTTGCTTTATCCCAAGCATTAGCATTTTGGTCAGTTCTGGCTCCTGTGGCTTTTAGGGAACGTTCAAGTGATTCTTGAACTGCTTTTTGCTTTTCTACAACTTGTTGTAGGCCAGTCATCCTAGCTTCATAAGCCCCTAAGGAGTCACCAGCTTCCTTAGCAGCCGAAGCGTTGGCCTTCATTGTTTGACTAAGGCTACGAACCTCTTGCTTCATGGTATTAAGCTTAGGCGTAAACTTGCTATCATCGACATTCATTTCGAATGATAAAGAACCGACTGCTTTTGACATCTAATGACTCCTCTCAATATGTGTTTTTTATAATGAATTCATGAAGTCTTCAAGAGTTTGTTGCCTATCCTCAGGTGCCTCAGCATTTAGTCCTTCGATAAGTTCATAATAATTACTATCATCAAAATCTTTTACAGATACACCTTTCATCAATAATTGATTTTGTAAATAATAAATATCCTCAAGAAAATCTTCAGTTGTTATTTTTTTCCTTGATCCTCTTCTTCAACCTCTTTATCAGTCATATCAAAGTGCAAAATAGCAGCAGAGATACGACCAATCAAACCGCCAAATTCTTCAGAATCTAAATCTTCAAGTTTTTCAGCTTGAGCATCCGTAAGTTTTAATACAGAAACAACGTAATCTTCCATTGCTTCTTGCGTTTTAAGTTGTGCTTCGGCAAATTCTACGAATGTAGATTCTGTATCCTGTTTATTCAACAATAATTGCAACTTAAGAGTTTTCTTCATATTGCGACCTGATTCTTTAACTTCAATAGGTCGCTTAATTCCTAGGATACTTGCATCAATTTTAACAGCCATGTTTTGTTTCTCCTTGTATTTTAAATTATGTACTTGGGGCTTAAACCCCCATATTATGCCTCTTATTAAGAAGCTGAAATTGTAAATGAAATTGTTTGAGTTGCGACAGTTTTACCATTAGTATCAACCAATACAATATCCAATGTATCAGTACCAGCTTTTTCAAGCTTGATATGCCAAGTATTTGTATCTGCAGAAAATGCTGGGTCAGACGGAATGACATTTCCGTTTTTACCTGGTCCCATTACAGCCGTTGAGTAATTTGATGGGTTAACATCAGAAACTACAATATCAACAACATCTCCTACTTTACCGGTAACACTGTTAGTTGAAACTTTGAAAGAAGGATTATTGACCACTACTCGCTTTGTATCCTGAGAATACATCAGCAAATACTGTTCCTTCATCCTTCGTCTTACCTGATGGGTCAACTGTATAAGTTCCAAAGATACGCTTATCAGAGAAGCGGTTCAATGCAGCAAATACAATACTATCAGTTTTCAACTGTGGTTGTTCCGTGTTAGTGTTCAACTGAACTTCTTCAGGGCCAAATGATCCCTTATACAATGCGAAGTAAATTGGAAGACCTTGACGGTTGTGTGACATCAATAACAAAGCAGCTTTAACTGGCTTAGTTGATGTGTCTTGGTAATAAGCACCACTTGTTGCATCTTGCTTCATACCAGCTAAGCGATACAAAATTTCTGATGGAATATCATTGGCTGCTAACGTGCACTGGACGTTACCTGAACCTTGTTGCACAACATCGACGTTTTGGTCAGAACCATAAATCTTAGTAACTGCTGGTGCTAAACCTGTAATGTTGGCACTGATAACACCAAGTGATGAACGAGCATCAATTGTGTATAGACCATCTGCTGATAATCCTGCATCGCCAACGAGAATTTTCTCATTGTCGTCCAGCATTGCTACAACGGCCTTTTCAAAACCTGTTTTTCTTGCCATTTTTTAATAAATCCTTTCGTATAGCACGTAAATCGTGCGGTGTTTTAATAATACTTTAATAATTTTTAAATAAACCGTGAATAAAATATAATTTTTATTTACTGGTTTAATTCTTGTGTTCTATTGAAAATTAAACGCATGTGGCGTCTTTGTGAATCTGGAAAACCTTGAACACCATGTGGGTTAGAATTAAAGATGAAATTTTCTTTTCTTAATGATTTAATAATTCGTAATTTCAAATCATCATAGTCGCCTTCATAATCTACAGGAAACATAACCTTTAAATTTACCTGTTGTTCAAATGCAAAAAAATCATCTGAACCAAATTGAGATGGACTGTCACTAATATCTTCAGCAACAATTAAAAAATCTACCCCTGAATCTTTTGATAAACCAGGAATACGATATGAAAATGTATTTTCTTCTTTTGCCTCTGGAATATTATCATCATTAACTAGTGTGGTTCTGACATCTATAGAAATCATTATGAACCTCCCATTAATGCAGTTTTACGTTCAAAAATATCAGCAGCAATGATAGCTTCAGCTTTTCTAATTTCTTCATCTTTTTCCAACTCTTGAGCTGCATGAGTAAAGAAAAAAGTAGCAGGCTGTCGGAATGTACCGCCATCAACCCAGTGAGCCAATGTAACATATCCATTTTTAAAGCCAACATGAGTACCGCCGGCCGCCGTTTCATTATATTGATGGGTAACACCATTATATAAATGACCAGGAATAACATAACGACCACCATGAGATTTTTTAAAATCCATAATGATATTATTTAATTCTCTATTTTCAACGCCTACAGCAGCTCGACGTATTTTCTTTTCGGCAACTCTAGCGCCAGCTTCAACAATATTTGCTTTTTCAACGCGTGAAAAATTTAATTTGTCAATCTTTCTAAAGAGTTCATCCATACCTTTTTCAGAGAAATCAATTTGCATAATCTTTCCTCCGTAAAGTTAAAATATGAAAGCCTTGTAAATCTGCTTTACTATCAGGGTCCAATTTATAAATAACATAATCAACACCCTTAAACTCAACCGTATATACAGAATAGTCCATACCAACTGAAATTATATCATTCCTAACAGAACGAATAGCAATAAAAATATCAGAAGTACGATTAAAACCATCTATGGTTTGAATATACTTTGTTAATGCGGTATGAATTGCTGCATGACGTGTAAATGATGGCTCAAGAACTGTTTTTACATCACCATTTGCTAATTTCTTCATTTTTGGAAGTTTAAAAATGGCTTTGTATCTAAAACTATTTAAACCCTTACTATATAGTGCCATCTTGTACACCCCCGTCATGGTCCAGTTCTTCAAAACCTGGTATACGAATAGAATCAATTACCATATTAATACCAGTATATTTAGTTGAACCTGAATTACGACCGCCACCATCAGGATGAGAATACCAATCAGCAACAATCATAATCATGATTCTATCATAGACTAATTTTTCACTGTCGTCTAAATCATCGTAGTTTCTATTTAGAAATTTCTTAATATAAGCTTCTGCTTGAGGCATAAGAACTTTCTCAATCATAGGTTGTTCAAAATCTTCAGCATTTAAAACGTCCATAATATCACCAATAACTACTGCCATATTTTACCTCCTCTCATACATGATAGTATTATAATCTAAAGAGGAATTGAACCTCTTTAAAGTTACCAAACTAGATTTTTTAATTAAGATGCAGGTACAACCGTTACGGCTACATCTGCATTGAATGCTCCATTGCCTGCGTGAACGCTAACAGTTACTGAACCTTCCTTAACAGGGGTTACCAAACCATTTGCGTCAACTGTGGCGATAGTGGCATCCGAAGAAGACCAAGTTACACTCTTATCTGTAGCATTATCAGGGGCTACTGTTGCAGATAACTGCAATGTATTTCCTAACTTAAGAGTTGCTGTCTTCTGTGAAGCTGTCACTCCAGTCACAGGAGTATTCTCTGTGTTAGTTACTCGCTGCTAATTTACCAACGATAAATCCATCAGGGTTCTTAACGGCACCATCAAGATATGCATCAAGAACAACTAAGTGTCCGCCAGCCATAGCTTGAACAGTATCTTGAGTAACATGAGTCAAATTCATACCTTGCTTAACCATTACGGCGTAACCTACGCCGAAGTTACCAAAGATAATCTTTTGACCATTAGCAGCATTTTCCATAACGTCATCGATGTAAACAGTTGCACCGAACAATGTATAGAAAGGCTTACCATCAACGATACCTTGGAAGATAAGGTAACGTCCATCGCCATCCTTCAACTTAGCAATTGTGTTGAATACTGATTTAGCCATAACCCAAACAGCACCTGTTTGATATGCTTGGTGCAACGCAGAATACATATCAATCAAGTTTTCAACAGTAATAGCCTTATCGAATGATAACACTTGAACGCCTTCAGCTCCAACAACTGGACGGAATGATTCTGTTTCACCAGACTTAGCGCCAACCAAAATGTTACGATTGATTGTACGAGCTACGGCACGTGATACACGACTAGTTGCATAATCAACAACACCGAATGCGGCGTCAGTAATCAATTCATTAGTTAACTGGAATGAAGCAGCAACACGCTTTTGGTCCAAAATAATTGAACGAAGTGTTGAAGTCAATGCAGGAGCATTAACAGCTTCACCAATAAATCCTTCATCATCAGATGCTGAAGTTTCACGAGCAATCTTCAAGCGACCTGAAGCTGATGGGAATTGTTGTGACAATGCAAATACGGGAGCTTCTTGACCAAGCTTCTCGATAATTTGATTGAACACTGAAGTTGGAATTGTAATACCACCGTTACCAGCTGTGTTTTCAGCTTGGTTACCAGCAGTCATACCTGCAGTGATATCACGGTATTCAGCTGTGTTTCCACGCAACCATGAGTCCAATGCACGTTGTTCTAATACAGCATCTTCTGTTGCCAAATCACGTGTCTCCTCTTCTTCCGTTACCGTTTCAGTTGCAGCACGAAATTCCTTTTCCTTATTGATAGTATCTTCGATACCATCAACCTTTTCGCGAATTTCAGTCAACTTAGCAACTTCGGCTTCGTCAAGTGAACGCGTTTCTTCTTCTGCCTTACCAAAAAGTTCTTGACCTTCTTTGATAAGATTAATACGTTGTTCACGCAATGCTTTTAAATCCATTTTTAATATACCTTCCTTTTGTGGGTTATAATTAGATTACACGATTTTTAAAGTAAGCTTCAAATTCTTTTGTTTGAAGATCACGCTTTTCTTCATCCTTAATTTCGGCTTGTTCTTTAGAGCGCTTTTCTTCTTCAATTGATTTTTTAAATGAACGGAATTCTTTAATCTCAGTTGAAAGTGCTTCAACTTGATTACGTAATGATTCAACAATCGAACGAGTTTCATCATCCGTTACATCATCACGGGCTTCCTTCTTTTTAGAAGTAGGCTTTTCATCTTTCTTATCATCGTTATTATCAGAAGTATCCTTAGAAGTATCCTTAGAAGTCTCTTTAGAAGTATCTTCTTTATCATCTGTTTTTGACTTGTCATTTGAGGCTTCGTCTTTTTTATCAGTTGATTGTTCTTTTGTAGAAGTATTCTTCTTTTCTTCTTCAGTTGAATCAGTTTGTTTCTTGTCTTTTGCTTCCATGATTTCCCTTTCCTCAATGTCGCTTGGAATATCAACATCAATAATGTTATCAGTATCACGTGCTTCAATAGCAGAACTTTTATAAGCAGGTGAGCGAACAGCACTCACTTCAAATAAATTAATATCTTTAATTGTTCGAAGAGGAATGTTGTCATCTCCCATACTCCAAGACTGCTTTAAAACTTGCATACCAAAAGACATGCCTTTAATAATACCATCACTAATTAATTGATAAGTGTCTTTACCCCAAGAAGTCGTCGAAATGTTTGCATCCATTTGCAGACCTTGAGGTGTTTCTCGTAACTCCAAAGAACCATTATCTGTTGTTGATAATACTTGGTTCTTATCATGCATTGACAAAAAGTCAACACGAGAAGCATTACCCAATGCTCTATCAAAAACGCCAGGCTCAATAGTTTCTCGAAATTTACGACCAGTTTTTTGGTTGGTTAAAATTTCAGAGATACTTCCTAAGCGATTAACAATACCTGATACGATAAGCTTATCACCATTGGAATTTGCCGAGACATCAAATGGAAGAGCTCTTAACTCAATTTCCATCAGTACCTCCTTCAGTTTTGTTTGTTACTTTGTCATTTTTTACATTTACTTTATCAGGTTGTTCATTGTCTTGGCCTTTAATATTGCGACCATCAACAATAATACTACCATCTTGAACATTCATAATTGTACCTGTGTTAGGGTTTGCTAATTGTCCATTACTTGGAGTATACATAGCAGTTCCTGTGGTTACCTTATAATAAGGTACTTCATCTTTCTCAACTTTAAAGCCAAGTGAAACAGCAGCTTTAACATTATCAATAACACCTGCGCCAAACTGTTTGATAATCAAATCAGACTTTTGTTCAGTTGTAATTTGAGAAATATCAGTGGTGTTAAACTGAAATTCATAACCCTGTAGTTTTTCATCCTCTGTCAAGAGAGAATTATTCATTGCATCTTGAAACGAAACTAATAGAGGCATCAAAGTAGATTGCAAAAACCAAAGGTTATTTTGTTCTGTTGAATCATACTTGTTAGCAGCAGCATTAATCATTGATTCAGGAATGTTTAATATTCGAGCAATATCAGAAATAACACTTTTCTTACCCTCAGTCAGTTGTAATTTATCAGGACCATAAGAGATAGGTTTATAACTTAGCCCTTGTTCAAGAATAACTGTTTTACCAGCATTTTTTGGTCCTGAGTACAATGAACGCCATGAATTTCTAACACGGGTCATAACATCATTAGAAACTTTTGCGGCAGTTTCCAACACGGATGTAGGAGTGGCACCATTATTCATTAAATTTTTTTCATATTCTGATTGAGCAATTGCTAATTGTAGAATGTCATAATGAGAATTAATGAGACCTTTTCCTGTGATACCATTATTAGTGTCCTTTAAAACACTTAATAATAGTTCATCATAAAACACAGAACGACCAGCATTGCTATCAAGATAATTTAAACCACTAAATGAATATCCATTAATAGTTTTCACCTCAATAGTTAGTTTGCTCATATCAAGCGGATAAATAGCATTAATTGTATTAGAATTTTCATCTACATATTCTATGTATGACTTAGATGAACCATATAATACAACATCTTTTGCAACCTTACGTTTCAAATCATATCCAGTCATTGAATTATTTGGTCGCTTATTAATCAAATCTAAACGATAATCATCTGTAACTTGTTCGCGTCCATTTACGTTATCAGTTTTTTGGTACAACTCTATTGGTAATTTAGCAATAGAATCAGAAATCATATCAACACCTGCACTTACAGCAGGTATACCCATTATTTGCTTTTCAGTTAAAGTAGTCGGATTAGGTGCAAAAGTTTCAACAGCTGTGTTTGTTACAGGCATACTTTGATTTACTAATGCATCTCTTCCATTCTTAGGTTTATTGTCATCTGGGCTTTGAAACCAATTAAATAAATCAGAAAAACTTGCCATCATACCTCCTTTCTTAAATTACGTATATTCCAGCGCCGTCATAAGAGTCATCGTCGAGTTCTTGTCTCCATAATGAGGCAGCATCAACGATTGCGGCAGCAGCATCAATCTTTCCATCAGATTGTTTTTTGTTCAAAAAGAACATCATATTTGTATTTGTTATAACGCGAGCGTTCAACAAATTAACTCTAAGTAAATAGTTCTTTTCAAAGAAAAAGTGTTCACTAAGAATTGACTCTTTTAAGAACTTCGTCCCAGGGTATAGCCCTAATGCATTCTGACGTATTTCAAAACAATCGTAACCCCTGTTTTCAAATTTACCAATTGTTGATGCAGCGTTAAATCTATCATACCCTATACCCTTAATTTTAACATTATATGTACCTTCAATATCAAACACAAAATCTTCAATATCTTTATAATTAATAACGTTACCACCACTGGTAAATGCTTCACCATTTTCTACAGACTCAGCATAATCAATATTTTCAAGTCTAGATTTTTCTTTAATCTTATTACCTGGGAAAAATATCCAAGTTTTTACTTCCATATTTAGTGTATCTCTATCATAATACATCATTGCAACCGCAGTATTATCAGTAGACATAGACAAATCTAGTCCCAAATATACTTCTTTTCCAGCCCAATTGAAAGAATCTTCTTCCAATTCTGAGCCTTCTAAGTCATCTGGAGAGATGAATTTCTCTTCTTCAGCACCATTAATAAAGATGTTCATGTGCTTTGTTAAGAAATTTCCACGACGTTCTGGGTTATTGATCGCTTTATTTCGCTGTGATTTTAAGAAATCAAATGTTTCTTTGATGTCAACAGCTAATGGATTGGCCTTCAATAACTCTTCATCTGAAGTCATCCACTCTTTTGGGTCATCAGGTTTATATAACATTGCAAACAATGTGTCATCTTGTGCCTCGCCCTTTATAACGGCTTCAGCAACTTTAACTTCTTGAGTCATTGGATTATCAATAGAATCATATGCAGTGCTAATCAATATACCTGTACGATTGACTACGTTCATCTGAGAGGACTCCATCGCATCAATGGGGTATCTGTTCCGTAAAGCTCCTACTTCATCAGCAACGAATACAGCAGCTAATCTCAATTTTGTTATCGTTGAGTTTTTTATCTCAACTTCTATATGTCACCATATAGTTCGGCATATATTTTCATCCAGTTTTAAAAACTGGAGCAGGGACCTCGTGGGTAGATTATATTCTATATTTTTTATGTAAATAAAAAACATAGGTTCACTACCTATGCTCTACAGTGTTACTATATATTACTATAGTAATTACCACGGTATCGTCTATTTTCTTACTTTATGTTCATCACAATAGCTTGCGTTCCAACACTTTCCATGAAAATGTTTTCCACAAACTCTACAAATATTATTATAAACTCTTTTATTAAAAACTGGATGTTTTCCATACATTGGATTATTTTTTCCTGATAGTTTTTTAGAAATTTTTAATCTGACATCAGGCCTTTTTGCAGGATTATTTTCCCCTGCTATTTTATGATTACCAAAGTTCGGGTTTCTTTCGCCCGCATTTTGAATTTTGTATGTTTCCAGTCTTTTCAAACGAACTTCTTCCGACGAATTTTTTAAAATATCACCTCCGTTGCCACCAGAGGATATATTATATCCATTACCAAATTGATAAAGACTTTTTAAATAATTTATATAAAAAATCTCTCGTTCGTCTAATTGTTCTTTTGAATTTGCAACACATATCATTGATGTTTTAAAATTTTCAATTCCATATTTATCTACTGCTCTTCTAATCAATAGACCGCTTCCAAAATAGTTATCATCAAATTTTTCAGATTTATGTTGACCAATGTAATATTTGTTATTTATTAAATTCCTTGTAATGTATATATAACCGTACATAATTATTCCCTCTAAGAATATTATATACTATTTATATAAAAAAGTAAATAGGTTTTCACCGTTTTTCCCCTGTTTCCTAAGGACATTACTGTCCATGACGGCGGATTAAAGTTTACCGTCCATTCGATTATTTGACGTTGCAAGTGGCGTAAATGAGTTGTCATTTATTGTGCATTGTATCTTCTCTGATGTAATCTTAAAATATTTACTAATAATTGGTGACACAGCAATTTGATGTTTAATCTCTTCTAAGATAAGAGAGGATAATTCTCTATCTGGCGCAACTGAATAAAAGTTAGAAAATCTAGGCTCTAATAATAAAAGTAATATAAAAATGAACGCAACCAAAAATGTTTTTCCTGATTTACGTCCAATTAATAGTACTGATTTTTCATAACGACGCTTGTCATAGTTGTCGCCCATCTTCCAGCATAAAGCATTAGCAATAAAGAACCATTGGAAACCGACTAGTGATTCGCCGATTGGTTTTCCAACACTTAAACCAGACGGCATGTTAACAAACCTTGACATTTTAACAATCTTGTTAAACATCTTTAAGTCAAAGAAATATTCATCATCATCTTTCTCTAAGTCATCAATGAACTTTTGACAGGTTATTGTGACATACTCATTTGCTGGTATATTACCATTCACAACACTTAAGGCATATTGATATGCTTTGTGTTTTTTAAAATCTTCTATTGTATTGTATTTCATTTTCTTCCTTTCTAATACAAGTGTAAAAAAATAAACCTATTTAGGTTTAAGTTCTATATTTAATAAGTTTAGTACTTGTCTTAAACGCTCATCGTTATTTTTAGCAAGATTTGAAATAAAAAAATCATCAAAATAAGGAGAGTTATAAGAATGTTCGTAAAGCGTTACAAATTGATAAATGAATTTTTTAGTTACGATAGAATCTCTTGCAGAAATTATATTAACTAAATTATCATTCAATATAATTTGTTTGTTAAATTGTCTTTTCAAATCTTGCCTATTGAGACAAATTACTAAAATGTTTTTAATCATATAGGAATATAAGGAGTCGAACCTTACTTAAACCGAAATTCCTGCCTTAGTTAACTTTATCATCATTAACTAAATATAAACTAAATAAATACAGAGGTAGCGCCTATGAGCGCAACATGAGTGTCACGAGTCGAACGTGAATTTATGCCTGCTTATAGCTTTACTCACTCATTTACAAAAACCACTCTAGACTTGACGGAGTTGAGAAGCGGTTGGATTGTGTTTTGATTCAATTGGTAATCAAAAACCCCTTAACTTTTGACGGTTCTAGGGATATGTGAATGGCAGGACTCGAACCTGCACGTACCTTACTAAGTCATTTCAGCATGTACACTCCAGTGATAACTAATCTACCAGCTCTACCAATTGAGCTACATTCACAATCACCTAATCAGGTGAATTGACAGGGTAAGGAATCGAACCTCACAAACGTACTCATCGTATAACCCAAATCTATGTTGGAATCGAACCAACTCTCAAATGAGTCTCTCACATATTGCGTCTACCCATTTCGCCACCTGCCATAATGCAGCATTAACGTAGCTTGCACACGGGATATGTTGCCGTCACGTCCTTTCAAGGTATACTTAAAATAAAACACGAACATTATTAATATGATATACATTTATATGTACAAAACATTAACAATAAAACAATCATACTAAGTATTAACCTATAAAACATTAACTATAACTCGAATAAAAATCGAATTTTATTCATGCTCATCATCAATACCATAATTTAATTATAACACTATTATACAATAATGTAAATAGTTAAAATAAATAATTTACTTTTAAATTAATTCGATAATTATACATATTGTTAACAGCATCCACGTTTGATAAAATTGAAATATAATTAGCGTCAATATAAACTAATCTACCTTTTCCAACGCTATTAACATGCTTATACATTTCACGTAATAGACAACTTACTAAATTGTCAATTATATAATCATCATCAAAATATGGTGAAAAAGTTATATCAGGGATTATTTGCAATGCTGCGCCAATATCTTTAAAAGCCGAATTACTTTCATAATCAAAATTTAATAACAACCCACGCATAAATTGACCATTCATTAAATCCTGTTCTAAATTATGTTGATTGAAATCTTTGATCTTTTTAATAATTTTTTCTTTAATATTATCATCATTAATAATCATTTAGTCACCTATGTTATAATACAGGGAGAGCGTCAATCAAATCAAATAATTCTTCTTTAGTTTCTGTCTTCATGATTTTCTTAATCTTAATTGGATTTTTTTCAAGATCATCATCTTGCCATATTGAAACAGTTCCTTTTAAACCCTTATTCCAAATAACAAGTGTATTATCTGAGTCATCAATAAATTCATATTCAATATCCAAACCTAAATCATTTAAATGCATTGCTAATGCAACAAATTTTTCATGATTCTTTGTACTAATAAATACTTGGTCAATTTTTTTATTTTCTTCGTGCATTATAGAACCTCCTTAGCAATTGCATAACCTGCTGTGCTTGCGTTGTTAAATACTGCATGACGAGTAATACCTGTTGCTTTTCCTAAGTAATCAAATCCGTAGCCTGTGCTTGTTACTTGAAAGTTAGATACCCCATGGAAAATCAATGTTTGTGCGTTATTAGTATAAACAACAACTGTCGTTTCTTGTTGAGGTGCTTCTGGAATGTCTTCATCTGAAGTAGTTTCAGCATTTAAATAAATTTTATCAGCTGTTAAAACCATCTCGCTTTTTGAATTACCATCAATCAAAGTAGTTCTTGTTTCTACTGAAGATGATTCAACCGATGATTGCAAATCAATGGTATTAACAATTGTAAACTTATCATCACTAACCTTTTGGATAACTGCTGCATTATCTAAAAATGCAATAACCAATAATTCACCTTCTTCATCTAAATTGTTGTGGAATAATTTAAAGGGCGTATTATCCTCTAATGGGTCCTTTACCCTAAAAGCATATTCATCTAGTGGAAAGGATGTATGAGTAATTGCAATTAATTCTTGCGCGATTTCTTTGTTAAAAGTTAACATTTTGGTTCTCCTTATATTTATTTAACTATATTTATATTATATAACACATTATTCTAAATGTAAATAGTATAAATAAAAATATTCTATTATCCTTTATACTTCTAATATCAATTAAATAATCAAATAAATATATAGTAGGGTTGCACCCTACAACCCGCTAACAATATATATTTGGGACTAAGTTTAATAACTTAAACTCAGCACCCAACTTCATGAAACAAGTTTCATTCAGATGTATAATCAATCTCTATCTATAGTTAATGTCAACTTCACTGGTTAAATGCCTGCATTTAACCATGTTGGGTAGTTTTGGGTACAAAACTCCCTAGATATCTACCCGCAAGCAAAAAATAAATTAATATTTAATGCGAACCCGATTGATAACAAATGTTATCTCTTGAGACAGTTCCAAATAACGATTCTTCCTAATCGCACTTCATGTGCCGTGACTAGTGAATCTCCCCAACTAGGGCCTAGGTATCACCATGTAAACCGTAACTTCGTACATCCATTCGATGATATTATTTGTTGCACATTATCTCTAACGTTAATGTTCCAAGGTCAATATGCAATAGACTTCTACATATCAACCCAATCCCCCACTGCTTCAAATTTATTCTCATAATTGAGTAATAAAAATATGGTCGTGGTCACCATCTGACGTGAATAACAAAATCACTAATGTTATTAACGAGACAACTTTTACCTGAGTAGAGGCGCTCCAAACCAATTTACATTTTGATAACCGTGATGAATATCCCAAGAAGAAACACGAAAAAGAATATAAACTAATATACTCCTATTCAATTATAATAATATTATAATACATAACTAAAAGAATGTAA
Source organism: Phorticella flavipennis (assembly GCA_037040045.1). NCBI lineage: Eukaryota > Metazoa > Arthropoda > Insecta > Diptera > Drosophilidae > Phorticella > Phorticella flavipennis. The sequence goes on from JBANCY010000070.1 coordinate 44,300, forward strand.
ATAGTTTTTTAATCATCCTCACTAAGAGCCTTAAGCAATGGGTCATCTTTATCAGCATCTTCTTCCATCTTCATACTTGCTAATTGAGCTCGAGATGATGGTGATAAACCAAGTTGAGTTGATAATGCTCTAAACTGCGACATGTACTTCATCTTAGCTCCAATAGCTGGATGTTCGGTTGGAATTTCATTTCCCATTTTGTCAAACTTTGTATATATGAGTGGCGCAGACTTTAAGATGTCATCTAATTGGTCCATCTTACTTAAAGCATCTGCTGCCTGAGTTATGATAGGAATATCTAAGTTTGCTAAAACACCAGAAATTTCTAACTCATCTATAATAAATAGATAGTACTTTCTACCAGTTTCATCTAATGATTCGGGAATGTTATGTAGTTTATCAGTGTTTCCTTTCATATCTCTTTCAACTGCAGCTCTTTGTTCTAAATGTTCTTTACTCTCTGAACTTCCTTGTTTTAGTTCTGCTGGTTTTTTTGGCCTTGGCATTTCTTATATCCTCCTTTCATAAAGTAATATCATGATTAATTTTTCTTTTATTAGGATCCCAATCAAAATCAATTCCATTTAATCCTAATTCCAGGTTACATGTTTTACATACTGTAATAACATTGTTTTCATCATATGCCATTTCAGGATTAGTTGTTCTTGGTATAATATGATGTACTTCCAAATTATCTAACGTCATTCTATGGTATTTTATAAAACATCTTTGGCAAAAACCTCCATCTGCAATTATAATCATTTTGCGGAAATCTCTCCATTGTTTTGAGTGAATGGCTTTGTATGCTGGGTCATCTTTATTCTCAGCATAATATTGTCGTTGCTTTAACCTATTATTAACTTTCTTTTGTGAAATTGATTCAGGGCATTCGTGTTTTGAATCTCCATCATACCACTTGTGGCAATATCTACATTTTCGTTTCATTTACTATTTACTTTGGTTTTTAAACATGATATAATAACTTTAACAAGATATTACATTTCAGTTGTCCCACCAAGGTACACTCCTTCTAAATCTCTATTTTCATTTAATAGAACATCGATTGAGGAACCACAATAATCGCATTCAACATTACTATTCTTATTCAATTGTACTGCTGTGCCGCATAAAGGACACGTAAAAACATTATTCATACTTTGTGTTCACTGATACACATAACTAACAAATATTTAGTCCACAAACCATGGTAAATAAGCAATTCGGGCAGAATTGTTAGTTTTCAAGGACTTTTTATGACTTTCCGTAGCACGTTTTGGTACGTTGATGATGACCAGACCCTGACGAGATATTAAAAAAGTTGTTTAGTTTTTTTTCTAGAAAGATAGCCCGCTACTATAATATTACTAGTATTATTTTTTGCTAATAAATTTTTGCAAATACTATATCCATTTTTAATTGCTATATTTTTAAAGACTATATTAGTCCCTATTTTTTTGCTATCTATATTACTTTTCAATCATAGTAATATTACTAAAGATATATTACTTCTACTATATCAAAATATTATCAATATTATATAACTTATTGTGTATGTAATATCTTTGTGTCTTGACAACTTTCAACTTAAGCAACAATTAATGACCTCAATTCACATACAATTAACACACATATATGTCACACAATATCATACACTATATGTGACACTATACTATGACACTATGACTAACACTATGACACTATGACACACACTATCATAGCACACAACACTATCACATACACTATCACATACACTATCACATACACACTGTGACTCACTATCACAACATACAATCATATCACTAACACTATCATAGACAACATATGTCATACACTATCATATCACTACTCACTACTCATACTACTATATAACATATATAATAATATATATAATATAATTATATTAATATAATTGTAGTAATATAGTTTCTATTATATAGTTTATATTATTATATATATAGTTTTAGTTTAATGAGTAATAATTATTACTTTATATGTTATGGTTATATTACTTATACTTATATGTAATAACAATATGTACATAACTATTAACATAGTTAATATAGTTATATGTATCATACTATAACTATATATCTATAACACTACACTACAACTATATACTATAACACTACATATATAGTAATATATAATATAATAATTATAATATATAACAATAGTAATACATTATATAACTATACATATACTATATTACTATACATATACTATAATACTATTACTATACATATACTATAATACTATATGTATACATTATATAGTATATGTATGAATATATAACTATAGTAATACTATATAATATATACTAATATATATAACTATTATAATACTAACTATATTTATAGCTATAGATTTATAATTATAGTTATATTTTTATAATGCTTATTAATATGTTAAGTAATATAATTATATGTCTTTTAAAATTATTCGTTGTCTAGTCGTCATCTAGCTTGTAACATTATTTATATAATGTAGTAATATTATATTAACATCATTGTTACATTAATGTAATATTATTAGTATATAATTAAATTATTAAATAAATAAAAGAAAAGAGAAATGATTATGTTTAAAGTATACTTAGATTCAAGTGATGAAATTGAAAGCTTAAATGAAGAAAATAACTATTTTAATAACTTAACAAGATTAGGTTATTCTGCATTAATGAGTGAAGGTGAATATGAATATGAATTCACTATTAATGAATTAAGTGAATTAACTAATTTAATAAATTTGGGTTTCTTCGTTGAAAGTGAAATTAGAATAAACTTAATTAAAAATGAAATTAATGTTATAAGCTAAATTAATTTAGCTTTTTTATTTTAAGTATTATATTACATTTTTTTAAAGTAATATTTTAATGTAAATAAAAAAGCTAAACTTAATTAGCTTTAACATAAACTTTTTGACCATTTAATACAATATTATCATTTGTATATCCTAATTGTAAATCAATATTTAATGTTGTACCTTTTTTAACATTTTTAATATTTAGTTCATCTTTATTTAGTGAACCTTTAATCATATCATATCCTTTATCAACAATCACTTCAAAATTTTTAGCATGACTAATATGAATGTCTTGAGTTTTTGCAACATACACTTTTAATGTATTATTATCAACTCTTTGAATTGAAACATTTTGCAATGCACTTGTTTGAACTTGTGCGAACATCATTGTACCAAATACTAATCCTGAACTTAATAACATAATCTTTATCTCTTTTCTTTATGTATTTATTTAATTTATATATTTATTATATACTTAGTTTATTACATTAATGTATCAAGAATGTTAATAAAAGATAATAAAAATATTTCAATTATGTTACATAAAAAAATAAAATATAACTTAAAATTATTTGTTATATTATAATATTAATATTTTTAAAATATGTTTTATATGCACTTAATTTTTTTATATATATTTATATTAATTAATTTTTTTAAAGCTTGATATAAGCATATGTTTTTATTACTTTATTAATAAAAAATATTATAATTTTTTTTATGTAATATATAAAAGCAAATAAAAAAGCTAAACTTAATTAGCTCCATAACTTGAATAGCAATCTATAAATCCTTGAATTACATCATTAATATTTTTATTATTTTTAATGCTTTCAAGCTCTTCATGTATTTCAAGAATTTTAATAATATTATTTTGAATTTTTAATTTTAAAATAATATTAAGATTTTTATATTTTTTTATACTATTAATATTATTATTTGATAAGATTTCAAATATTTCATCATTTAATTTCTCATCTAATATTTCCATTTTTTCATAATCCATTTTTTACTTACCTCTTTTATTTATTTAATAATTTAATTATATACTAGTTATATTACAAATATGTAACAAAACTATTAATAAAATATATTAAAAATGTTACATTAATGTTACAAAATATTATACTTATATTATGTAATATTACATTTTTAATAATATTTTTATTACTAATTTAATATTATATAATTAATATTATATAATTAATATTAAATAATTAATATTTTTTATATATCACATTTTAAGCAAAATGTAAATATAAAATTTAAATATTTAATATTTTTTAATAAATTAATAAAAACTATTTACATTTAATTAAATATGTGATATGCAAAAAAATATAAAGTGTGCTCTTATATCAAGCTTTTATATTAGGTTTAATATAAAATATATGTAAAAAAATAAAAGCCTTTAAACAAGCTTTTATATATAAGCTATTAATATTATAATAAATTAATGTAATATTTATAAGCAAATAAAAAAGCTTATTTAAAAGCTTTTTAAATTTATTTATTATTAATATAAGAATTTATTATTGCGTTCATATCATCCTCATATATGACCTCATCCATCATGAAATTAATGTGACGAATTAAAAATTTAATTTTACCTTTTAGTGAAGCCTTAAGCTTTTTATAATCTTTATAATTTTTAACATTATTATCATTTAAAATTTTATAAATCCTATTTTCCATATTTAACACATACCCTTGCAATTGTTCATAGCTCATTTTTACTTACCTCTTTTATTTATTTAATAATTTAATTATATACTAGTTATGTTACAAATATGTAACATAATTATTAATAAAATATATTAAAAATGTTACATTAATATTACAAAATATTATATTTATATTATGTAATATTATTTTTATAATATTTATTTTTATTACTTTTTTAATAATATTTTTTATTAATAATTTAATATTATTAAATTAATATTATAAAATTAATATTTTTTATATATATCACATTTTAAGCTAAATGTAAATAATAAACTTAAATATTTAATATTTTTTAATAAATTAATAAAAACTATTTACATTTAATTAAATGTGTGATATGTAAAAATATATAAAAATGTGCTCTTATATCAAGCTTTATTTTAAGCATTAATATAAATATATTGCTAAATATAAAAAAGCTTTTAATAAGCATTATTTTATATTTTAGCTAAATATAAGCATAAAAGCTTTATTTTTTATATTATTGTGTAATATTATGTAACATAATAAATATATTATATTAATACTAGTGTAACATATTTGTAACATTTCTAATATATAATAAATATATAAATTAATTAAATAAATAAAGCAAATGCAATATTTAAATTAATTTAAATAAAAATATGAAAGTGTAAACACTATGAAAACACACACATTTATCTTTGATTATGCAGATTGCATTTTAAGTGACGCAATAAGTGATATACAAGCTTTTTTCAAAAGTGAGCAAATTATTAATGTGAAAGCAAATTATGCTCATGAATTTCCTGAAATCACTTTAACATTAAAAGCACATAATGCTAATAAATTATTTGCAAGCTTTTATTTAAGAAAGCCTTTAAGTGAAATCACAAGCAATGATGTAAGTGAAATAAAATATTTTAAAGCTAATTAATTTAGCTTTTTTATTTTAAATCACATATTACATTTTTAAATGATAATATTTTTGTAACATTATATTAATATCATTGATACATATTTGTAATATTATTAGTTTATAATTAAATTATAAATTAAATAAATGAAAAGAGAAATGATTATGTCAAAAAATTTTAATTATTTTAAAAACACATACAAGCTTGTAAGTGAAAAATTTATAAATGATACATTAAATAATTCATATATAAATTCACTTAATGTAAGTGATGATGTTAAGTTTGAAATGTATGAAGAAATCATAGTTGATGAATTCTTAGCAATTGCAAGTGAAGATAAGAGATTTGAAAAAATATATGACACTAATGAAATTATTAATATGTTAAAATAATTTAAAGCTTGTAATGAGCTTTTATTTTTTTGCACTATAATATTACTTTTTAAAATCATTATATATTTGTAATATTATATTAATATATATGTTACATTTTTGTAATATTTTTAGTATATAATTAAATTATAAATTAAATGAAAAGAGATAAGTATTATGAGTAAGAAATTAATGCAAATATTTTTTATTACAATGATTATAATTTCAATTATTTTCTTTGTGAAAGGTATGCTTAACATTTTTGTGCAAGCTTATTACTTAGGTATTATTGAAATAATAATAAGCATAGTATTGCTATTTATAAATTATGATGAAATTAAAACTTATCTTGAATAAGTTTATTTTTTTACATATTTTTAAGTAAAAAAAAGAAAGCTTAAGCCTCCTCTTTAGTGAACTTCCAAAAATTTCCATGATATTTACTTGTAGTTTTAGCATTTTTCTTATATTCTTCATAACTTTGATTTTTCTTAATTCTCATTGTTACACGAACATTTTTATTAATAGAAATTAATACCCAACCTCTATTACAAATGTGATTTTTCATTGCATAATTTGTAAGTTCACTTAACTTTGATGTAGTGAATTTTAATTCATCACTTTCATTAAAAGCTTTATAAATGTATTTAAGTTTCTTATCATCTTTCTTAATTTTTTCATTTTGATCACTTTGAAGAGATTCAATGTTTTCAATGATATTACTCTTTGTCATTTTCCATAATCCCTTGATTGTGACATTAGAGTATTCATTTTTCACAATGTCTTTCAATTCATTGACACTCATTTGATTAAGTTGTTCATTATTATATTTTGTCATTTTTCTTTATCTCTTTTCTTTATTTAATTTATATTTTAATTATACTACATTGTCAAACATTTGTAAATAGTTTTATATTACAAAAGTGTAACATGTATTAGTTTAGATGTAACATTATATTAATATCATTGATACATATTTGTAATATTATTAGTTTATAATTAAATTATTAAATAAATAAAAGAAAAGAGAAATAACATGTCAAATACTAAAGTACTTAACTTAAATGAACTTATTGAATTGATCAATGAAGATTATGAAATACACATTGATGATATGCACATTGAAAGAATTAGAGAAAATGAAATTAAAATTTATGCAAGTGATTTTCAAGAAGTTGATTATTTCTTAAAGTTAAGTAGTGATAAATTTGTAATGACTTCTAATTACACAAGTGATTATCAAATTATTAAAAATTCAAAACTTGTTCTTGATGAAGATATTTATTACATTGAAGAAATTTAAACATATGAAAGTATGTTTTTTATTTTGATCAATGTATTACATTTTTAAAAGATAATATTTTTGTAACACTTTATTAACATTCTTGTTACACTGTTGTAACATAGTTAGTATATAATTAAATTATAAATTAAATAAAGAAAAGAGAAATGATTATGTTTAAAGTAAAGTTTGATGTATATAATGATGAATTATTTGATGATGAATTTTTCAATAACTTAAATGTTGTTGAAATTAGTCAAGATTATGATTCAACTACTTATGAAGTTACTCTTGAAAATAGAGTACAAGTTCTTGAATTGTTAACTTTAATGCAATCATTTGATGAATATTCATTCACTAATAATAATAAATTATTATTTAAGAATAATGAAGATGAAGATTGGTTTGATAGTAGCTTTGGAATAAGTGAAATTTAATCAAAGCTTTTCTTATTAAATAAATATTACTTTATTTAAGTGTAATATTTATTTAATAAGAAATGCTTTCTTTGATATACATTTCTTATCTAATGTGTTATAATGAAAATATAGAGAGGTAGTGTTATAAGAAATATTTTTAATATGCTTATTTAAGTGTAATGAAAATTGAATATAAGTGTTTAATGAGACTACGATATTTGATTGTGATTTTTAGTTGTCACATAAATAATTGTAACAAGACAACATATTTCTGTAAATTTCTGAAAATTTTCAGAAACAAGAATATGAAAAACTCACAGACGATTCTGGATGACGATTCAAAATTCATCTCCAGAAAACACACCTCATTTTACAAGTGCACACATATTTTTCTGGATGATTTCCGGTTCTGGAAATTTTCTGGAAAAAATTTTAAATTTTTTTAAAAATTTTTTTAAATTTAATTTTATTTTTTAAAAAAATTTATTTTTAAAATTTTAAAAAATATTTTAATTTTAAATTATTTTATTTTTTAAAAAAATTATTTTGTTTTTAAAAAATTTTTTAAATTTTGATTTTTGTGTATATATTCAATTTATTTATTAAAATATTCATATATTTTGAATTTTTATTTAAAATATTGTTTATTAAATTGAAAAAGCAGAAAAATATTTAAATGTAATATTTTTGTAAATAAGAAAGGTTGTCCATATTATGAAAGCAAAAGAATTGATTAAAAAATTGCAAATGTTTGATGAGAATAGGGAAGTTATATTGACTGTAGCTGGTGGAATTGGTAATCAAATTGATATTGTTACAGGAACAGTTGATGAAAAAATTTTAATTTATGCTGGTTATAAATAAATAAATAAAAAGAACAAGGTGTATAAAAATGCTAGGATACTATATGATTTTAATCGAAAATTTTCATGATGGCGATTATCAAATTTGGCCAAAAGGATTTGAAACTATGCAACAAGCTAAAGAGTGCATTAAAAAAGATGTATTTCCAAACTTGATTGATCCTTATAAAAAAGCAAACCCTAATGAAAATTATGATGAATTGATTTATGAAGATGAAAATTCTTTGGAGTTATTTGATGAATTTCTAATCACAATTAATAAAGTTGCAATTGATACTCATAATGTATAATGAATGATAAAATTCATATATAGAAACAATATTTTAAACTATTAGTGAAATTGTGAAATAACAAAAAACTAATAGTTTTTATTTTCATAAAAATGCATTTTATGCACATACAAAGTAAAATGTGTGCTAATCCGGATTTTAAGATTGTAGCGCAAACTATATTTTGTAGTGGATAGTGGCGGCTATTTTCTGGACTATAAGTTTCTAGCAATTTGCATTTTTGTTTTTGACCGCCGCGGCTATTTACAAATAGTATATTTTAGTATATAATTTAATATATAAAAGACAAAGAAGGTATTAATATGCTATTTTTATTCATTGCCATGTATATTATTTTTTTGATTTGGATATACATAGGTTTTATAATGTTGTATGATTTTATTATTTTTATAAAAAATAAAATTAAATTACAGAAAAAGATTAATAATAATGTCCAAAGTTATAAAGGTGATGGTTTTTCAAATTTGACAAAATCAGAACAAAAAGATATTGAAAGAACAGTTGATAATACTATTAATAGGTATCATTGATTGTTTTTTATTTACTTGTCTATGTATAAATATTCAATTATATTGTATAAATATTTAAAAATATAAATTGGTATAGCTGTAATTTAAAAAATGAGATTATTGAAGCTCCATATTTTTTATATATGATAATTACTTATATAAGAGATGCTATATGTTTTTATATTTACATATGTTTAATTATATAGAACTATATATAAAAACTTGATAGTGATGATATTTTTATTACTATCTCTTTGATAATGATGATAGTGCTTTGCTAGTATAATATATATCATTTATATAATTTTCTATATGTTATATATAATGTGGTTAATAATTTAATATATAAATAATTATTAATAGATTTATTTATAGTATATATTAATATATATTATATATAGGGATTATTATAGATAATTATATTTAATGATAATATATATTATATAGTCGTTTAATATATAAAGGTATATATAATATAGATTATAAAGATTATATCTTGATAGAGCTTTTATATAAGTAATTGGTATAATGCATATTTATACATATATGATAAATTATTAAATTGGTATAGTCTGTATAATTGTATAAATAAACAGAGATTAATTGCAAATTATCTATTTACTTTTATTTGAAACTGTTATATAATATAAATATAAATTAATTACGCATTTGAAAGGTTATAAAAGACAATATGAGAGTAAACAATATATATACATCTCAGATAAATGGAGCATCAGTAAGTGAAATATTTTATCGTTCTACTCACTTAGATAATAAGGTTAGTGATTTAGAAACACGAATGAAAAATGTTGAAGAGAATCTAGCTTATAAGGATTTTTTTGAAACATATTTCAACGATCACTACGATCCTCATTTAGATAGTGATAGTGCATTATCATCTGATAATAATGTTTGTGCAATGTTAGAAAGACAAGCAGATTACTTAATTAATAGTGCTGAATCACGTGAAATGAGTCGACAAGATGAAACCGCTTACGTGTTTGTTGATGAATACATGAGTAAAAAAATTGCAAGAGAACACTTGGATGTTAAAGAATTTTCAGAAGATGGCTCAATGAGTTCTGTTAATATCATGGATAACGACAATGTTCAAATTGTTAAGCGTCCTGATAAAAAGAACCATATATTAATATCTCGTGAAGAAATAAAGCCCAGCGATTTAGTTGGTGATGGTGAAATGAAAGATATTTTGAGAGATTACCAATTACTACTTGATACAATTGATGAAAAAACTCAAAAGACATCTGGACAAAAACGAAAGTTAAGTCTACAAAAGTTTTTAGTTAAAGGCGATATGATAGATGTAAAACATTCATATGAAGGTGTTTTGCCCAGGCCAAAATCAACTGTTGAACATAATATGTTTGAACATAAATATGATTATTTTGATTTTTCAGATTTTAGAACTGTTCGTGCTTTTTTAACTGTTAATGGTGATTTTTATGAAAGTCATAATTTATGGCTTGCACGAATTGATTTTAATAATTTATTGGTAAAAGCTGGTTTAACTGAAGAAGAAACATTAGTTGCATATTGCCTTGAACAAGGATATACACCTAAAGAAATTCAAGATGATTATGGAATTGATTCTTATCGAGTTCGTCGAACTGTTATGAATAATATTGCTAAAAAAGTAGTAAAATTAGGTGATGATTATGACTGTGAAGATATTGATGCATATAATTTTATTGAGTCATTGAAAAAATATCGTGATGATAATTTAAATGAAATAACAAAAAGGGAGCTTTAATGAATTATAGTGAGTATATCAATAGTGACGAATGGAAAGAAAAAAAGGAAAATTATTTAAAAGAACATCCAACTTGTGAGTCAATTTTACACAAAGGATTAGATGTACCAAGCACTGAAATCAATCATATTTTATATACTAATATTGGAAACGAAAAAGATGAAGATATTGAAGCTTTATGTAGTGAATGTCACAAAAGTATTCATACTCATTTCTCATTTAATAAAAATGATACTCTAATATTAAGCGCTGCAGATGAAATGATGAATTATTATTATGATGGAAGGAAAAATCATAATGGGAATGATATTTTATTATTAAATTCAATAAGTGATGAATTCTATGATGGTAAAAAATTAATTACTTACTTTGAAGGAAATACATCCAATTATTTCTTCCAAAATATTATCCAAGATTTGATAAATAGAGAATTATTTATTAAAGCTTATCAAATGTTTATTATAAAAATAGCAAAAGTCACTGATTATTATAATAAACCTAAAAATGATAAAAAAGAAGTAAAAAAGGAAGAGAAAAAAGAAATAAAGCTTACATTTAAGCAATTTTTAAGTTTATCTTCTGAGGAACGATTAGAACACGAAAAGGTAATTGGGATTGATGAAGAATTTGAGGCTTTAGAAAATATAGTTGATATTAAAGATATTAACTTGGCTGATTTGAAAAGTTTCATTAATAAGTCTTATATGATTCCTTACTATGGATGTAATGTATTTTTTAATAAAGAAGGTTTAAGTTCAAGGCAAAACATTGAGTGGTTTATAAAAAATAAAAGCTCTGATTACTTACAATATATAATTGATAAAAATTTTAATAAGTAACCATTTACATGGTTGCTTTTTTAGTTTATAATGAATTTATAAACTAAAGGAGAACATAAAATGAGTAATAAATTTACGGAAAAACAGTATCAGAAGATTGTTGAAATATCTAGTCAATACATCAAAGATTCGGCATGGGGATTTATTGGCACACCAAACGAACACCCAATCGCTTTAGCTCTTAAAAAGAGCAATTTAATGGATGAAATTGACTTTTTTGATAGCGCCGAAGAACTAATGGCAATTGCTAACCCACTAACACGAGAATGGGCGCATGATAAATATGTTGAGAAAGAAAAGAAATTTATTTGGGATTCAAAAAATCCTCTTAAAGATGGTGATTTTGTAAGATTGTATAAAGAATCTGATGGTGATATTGCTTATGTAATAGTTGATGATAATGTCTCAATTTCATCAGATGAATTACTTACATTTAAAGAGGTTATTAACTCAATATTTGATGTAAATATGTTCAATAAAAAAGAGATGAAATAAAATTTATTTTTTATATGTAGGAGAAAAATAATGTTCAAATATGATATTACAGCCTGGGTTAAAGACAAAACAGGTTATTATAAAGATACTAGGCAAGTAACACCAGTTGTTGTTTATGCAAATAATGAAAAAGAAGCTATCACTAAAATGATGGAAGTTTTGCCAGAAAAAATAAGTAATAGTAGCAATTATGGTTTGGTATATACTATTAATGACGTGAAAGAAGTATTTGGGAAAAATAATGCGTGAGATTAAGTTTAGAGCGTGGGATAAAGTAAATAATAATTATTATTATAATGTACAAGATATTCATGATAATATTGTTGCTGATAGTTTTGGTAATATATTAGAAAATGAAGAGTTCGTTGTTGAACAGTATACTGGAAATAAAGACGTGAATGGTGTTGAAATTTATGAGGGTGATATCGTTGTTCCTTATGAAAGCCAAGAATTATCTGAAAGACAAACTATTATTTTTGATAGATTCGGTTTTTCACAACATTCAGAAATAGTTGGTAACACTTTGTTAGGTATGCTTAATTATGAATTGATTGTCATTGGAAACATACACGAGCAATCAGAATTGTTGGAGGACAAGTGATGAAAAATAGTTCAATTTATAAAAAGGAGAAAAATTAATGTCACATGAAAATATTTTAAATTTAACTGGAGGCCTGGCAGTTATTCTTACTATTGGTTCACTTTTTCTTATAGCACAAATATTGGATAATGGATGGCGAGAAGGTGGTAAAAATTTCTTGATTGGATTTTTAGTAACAATAAGTATTATTTTAACATTTTTAATTGTGTTTATAATCATGTTTGCTCTTGTAGGTTTTATTCTTGGAGGTCTATTAAAATGATTAAGGCTACAGACTTTTTAGATACATACACTGTTCTTAAAAAACTTAAATCTTTATCAGGCAATGCACAATTAGAATATTTAAGTGAAAAATTAAATTCATTATATTATTTACAAATTACTTTGCATTTTTTATTAAATAATACTTTTATTACTCATTTATCTAGTAAAAAATTGAGTAAAGAATTAGATGATTTTGAAGACTTGAACCCTATTAAAGATTATATGTCTTTTATTAATTTTTTAAGCACTAATGTCGATGGTACAGACTATAGTGTTTATCGAATTCAACAATTTGTTAAAAAATATTCTGAAGAAGAGCAAAAAATGTTATTAGAGATTGCAGGTAAAACTTTGTCTGTAAATCTTGGTGCTTCAGGATATAATAAAATTGCTAAAAAATTAGAAATTGATACTATACCTCAATTTAAAGTTCAATTAGGCACAGGTTTAGATAATGTAAAAGATAAAGATTTTCCCAGTAATTTTACTATTACTGAAAAATTAGATGGTATTCGTTGTATTTGTATTTATAGCAATCATAAAATTAAGATGTTTTCTCGTTCTGGTAAGCTATTTGAAGGATTTAACCAAGTTGAAAAAGATATTTTGGCTTTGTTAGGTAGTTTTAATGAAGATATTGTCTTAGATGGGGAATTATTATCAATCGAGAAAATGGGTAAAGCAGAAGATACATTTAGAAATACATCTTCTAGAGTGAGTTCTAAGGGTGAAAAAACAGGCATAGCCTATAATATATTCGATGTGCTTAGTAGAGATGCTTTTTTCGAGAATGAAGAAAGTAAAAAATATGAAGGTCGACGTAAAGATTTATCTATTTTAAATAATAGAATTAAATTAAATAATCTTCAATTTGTTAATATCGTTCCTGTGTTATATACAGGTTCAGACAAAGAAGAAATTCATAAAATTCTTAGCTCTTATGTTGCAGATGGCGCTGAAGGTATTATGATTAATGATAATGAAGCAACCTATCAAAATAAAAGGACAAAGAGTTTGATTAAGGTTAAACAGTCTTATGAGAGTGATGGAAGAATAACAGGTTTCTTTGAAGGTAAAGGTGAATTTGAAGGAACACTCGGTGGCATATATGTAACATATAAGAATATTATTTTAGCAATTGGAAGTGGCTTTTCTAAAAGTGATAGAGATAATATTTGGAATAATCAAGAAGCTTATTTAAATCGAATTGCATCTTATAAATTTACTACCGAATCAAAAGATGATGATGGTAATTTAAAAAGTGTAAGATTTGCAAGATTTATTAGAATGAGATTTGATAAAAATGAAGTTTCATACAATAACTAAAAGTAGCAGTTTGTAATATAACTGTTACTTTTTTGATACATTATTGTAATACTTAGGGTATATAATTAAATTATTAAATAAATAAAAGAGGTAAAACAAATAATGAAGATTGCAAAAATTAACGATGCTGATGGATACTATATTGCTGAAAACGGCTATGTTTATCGTAGGCATTTAGAAGATGGAAAATTGCACAAGATAAAAGGAAGTTGGAATCGTAGAGGTTTAACTGTTTCTGTAAAATATAATGATGGTCATAGAAAAGTTGAAATTGTTTCTAGACTTGTTGCTAAATATATAATGAACGAAACAGGAAATTATTCTGTTTATTTCATCAATAAAGATTTACATTCATGTGCTCCACAAAACTTAAGAATTAAACATCGTGGAAGAGTTAATTTTAAAACTGACACAACACCAAAGAAAGTTCGCATAAATAAAGGGACTTTAGATGTTGTGAAAAACTCAATTTATGAAGCTGCAGAGTTCATAGGCATTCATGATGGAAAACTTAGAAAAGCTTTAAGAGAAAAAACAACAGTCGATGGTTTTTATGTAAGAATTGTGTTATAATATAAATAAGGAGAAAGATAATGAAAAAATTTTTTGGAACAGTAGTAGGTATTTTATTTGTTGCAATGTTAATTGGAACTATTAATCATAAAGACAATGATGAAATTGGAGAAAACAATAAACAACAATCCTCAAAAGTGTCATCGTCTAATGATGATAATAGCAATAGTTCTTTGTCAAGTAGCGAAAAAGATGATTTATCTGACGACGAAAGTTCATCAAGTGATGATACAACATCAACACAACAAGATGCAGCACAATCAAAAGCAGATTTTTACGGTAATCATATGCACATGTCAAAAAATGCTATTATTGACCAACTACAGAGTGATGGTTTTTCTATTGATGAATCAACTAAAGCTGTAGATGATTCCTCTATTGATTTTGATAATAATGCAAAGATTAAGGCTCAATGGTATCAATCTCACATGCATATGTCAAAACAAGATATTGAAGAACAATTAAGTTCTACAGAGGGCGATGGTTTTACTCAAGAACAGGCAACAAATGCAGTTAATACTTTAAAATAAGGAAGAACAATAAATGTATTATATAGAAATAACAAAAGGTTTAATCGATTGTAATATTATGATGTGGTGCGAAAAGAAAGACTACTTGCAAGCAATGTCAATTGGTGTTATTAATAATGTTCATATTCTAAGGAATGGAAAAGTACCTAAATCTTGGTATGATAAAAATGATACATTTGAACAAATATTCGAAAAACTTTGTTATAGGTTGGATGGTTAATTATAAAATGGTTATTAAAACTATAAAAGTAGTAGTTTCTATTTTATAAATAATGACTGATGTATGATATGTTTGAGAAGGAGTCAGTCAATGATGAAGAAGATTTATTTTAAAATTAAAGATTTATTTTATAAGAATAAAAATATATACTTAGGTTGTTTTCATGGGGTTCCCATATATAAATATGATGAATATATAGTAGATTATCATGGGAACTTTCTGTTAAATACAGCGGAAAAGACTTAGCCGAATTCTTACAACTTAACCCCGATATGTTTGATTGTGCAAAAATAGCGATAATAGTAAAATGAATGTAAATAGTAATCTGTTTAAATTTGTAAAATTGGAGGATAGATATATGACTGTTGAAGAATTAATCAAAGAGCTGCAAAAATATGATGGAGGCACAAAGATATATACCCGTTCCTCGGAAGAAAATACTTCCACATCAGATATTGATATTAGTTTATCAGATGATGGCACTTTAGGAGTATATGGTTTTTAAAATTAAAGGAAAATAAAAAATGACAAAAGAATTAGTAGTACATGTAAAAACAATTGAACAATGGAAGTCTGTTTTAAATGTTTGGTTTGAAAAAGGATATGAGTGGGGTAGTGGTCATAAAAATAAATATTTTGATGAATATTTTAAAACAGATGGAGATAGATACCTATTTATATTCGATGGAGATATTCAAGCGGCGAACTCTAAATCTGATAATGAAACTATCGAATACAAAGACTTCATTTCACAACAGGAGAAAGCAATGACTAAAGAAACTTATTATGTAACACAGGAACAGCTTGAATTGATTGAAAAGTTAAAAAGCTGCTTATACCCATTGCATATACTTGTTATGGACGATGGGTATAAAGTAATGAACTTTAGTTTTAGTGAAAAAGAAGAAAAATCATTGTTGCGTTACTTAGGTGGCGACACGTCAATTGAGTTCAAGGTAAAAGAACAAGTGTATCGGTTGTGGCGTATTGATGATGGCGACAGGGTTTATATGGTTTTAGGACACGGAGGAACGCCAATTTACACCGAAATTGAAGACCGTGCTTTCACAGCGCCACTAGACGAAATTAAGAAACATAAAACTGTATCTTGGGAAATTGAAGAGGTTAAATAATTAATGAAAAATGGTAATAATTATAATGTAAAAATAACTTTTAAGTTACAAACTTTTCAAAAAGATATTTTTGGTGATTATTGGGAAGATAAATGGGTAGATGATTCTTTTGTTGATAAAGAATTAGTTGTTAATAATTTAAACTCTGGAATGTTAGAAGTATTTAATCAAATTGCATATGTTACAGAAAGATTAATAAAAGATGGTCATAATACTATTCGTGTTGACTCTGTTGATTTTATAAGTTTAAATTAAGGAGAAATATAATGAAATATATTAAACAGGTATCAAAAAATATTGAGGATATCCCAGATGATAATGAAATAGAACATCGAATAGCTCGTTATATAGATAAAAATCCATCTTCAAGTATATCTTTTGTTAAGGATTCTAATAATTTTCCTGGTTTTTATAGTTTTATTATTAGAAACAAAAAAGAACTTGAAAGCTTAGGATATAAAGTTAAAAGAGATTGGATATTTAATCTTGTTGGAATTACTTCTATCATATTAAATTGGGAGGGAAAAAATGTTAAAAAATTGGACAAAAAGTAGTTATTACACTTGGTACATTGGAATTATTGTAATGACAATTGTATCTTTATTTGTTGGCTCATCAATTATGTCACTTATTGGAACAATTGCAGGTTTTACTTCAGTTGTTTTAATTGTTAATGTCAAAAAAGAAGCTGGCTATGTTGGTTTAATTAGCGCTATTATTTATATGATTATTAGTTTTCAATTAAAAAACTATAGTGACAGTATTCTTAATGCGCTATTTATTATTTGTTTATATTTGCCTTTGATCTTAAATAAACAGTATAAAGAAGATATGAAGCCCAATACATTAGTTGATAGTCCTCAAGCAGTTTATATATTTATTGCTTTATTTATTTCCATTTATGGATTGTTATTTTTTATGGAAGTTAAGCTAGGAGCTCCTAGGCCATATATCAGTGTATTAGCAGCATCACTAGGCATTATGGCAAGTATTATGACAAGTTACTTTAGGTTGAAAGAAGCTGCATATATTTGGAATTTACAAAATGTTTTGCAACTAGTATTATGGGGGTACACATATTATCAAACACAAAGTGGAACTGCATTACTATTGAGTGTTACATATTTGTTTTATACTATTAATGCAAGTACATTTTTCACTTCAAAGAAATGGGGCTTTAGATGAAAGTATTAGTGATTATTGGAATGGTATGCATAAGTATTGGATTTTTCATTAACAATATTTCAGGTGGGTTTATTGCCACTGGATTTATGATATTATTAATTGCAGGTAAAATTTTATTAGATAGAGAAGAGAAGGCTAATTTAGAAAAACATAAAAAAATTAATGAACAAATTGAGATTTATAATAGTCCAATTCATGAATATAGACATTTTAGTGCTCCATCAAAACCTACTAAAAAGTAACATATTTGTAATATACATTTATTAAGAAATATGGTATAATAAATATATAAATTAATAAGGAGAACTAAACATGGAAAAAGTATTTACAGGGGAACAAGCTAAAATCATTATTGAAATTGGTGATAAACTCCATGAAAAAGATAGTTTTGGATTATTATCATATGATGAACAAAGCGCTAGGGAATTGATGTGTAACACTGATTTAGTTAGTCAAATAAGGTTTGGACAACTTAAACAAGAAATCGAAGCATTGATGAATCCCCTAACAAGGCCCTTAGTTTATGATGATTTAGTAAAAACTGACCAATATAAGTTTTACTTTAATGGGGCACAGGTGAATAGAGATAATGTTAGTGAAGCTTGGTATTTAGATAATGATATTTCAATTAGTCAAACTACATTTACAAAAGATGAAATTATAATAGAGTCGCCTTTTGATATTGATTTTCTCGAAGCAGTAGAGGTTTAATCATGGAATTGTATGATATTGTTTTAAAATTATTTAATCGTCTTTGGGAAGAAAATATTCAAGATAATGATTTATTATTGACTAAAATGTCAATGGGCATCATTGCGCCAAAAGAAGATGATAATTATTATGCTTTACATTCAAAATTGTATATTATGCATTTACTTACTAAGGAAATGGGTAATGTGACGTTAGATTATGATATTCAGCAACAATTAAAATTGTATCATGATTAATGCATTGTATCACTATATAAGGTACTCTATATGATGATATAAGGATGTTTTAATCGTAGTTAAAAACTACCTAGTTTTATATAAAGTCTTGATAGATGTTATATATCACTTGTTATAAATAAGTATACCCAAATTGTGAAAATAGATAGAATAAAATTATATTTTTATTTAAAGAAAGTAGGAACTAAAATGACAGTAGAGCAATTAATTGAAGAATTATCAAATTTTAACCTAGATGACATAGTTATGGTTGAGGGAGAGTTTGGGCGAAGAATGGTTAGTTTTAGTTATGATGAAGAAGACGAACAAGTGATTTTATAAGGAGAATAAAAATGATAGAAAAGTTTACAAAAGAGCAATACGATTATATTGTTTATTTACAGGATGAATTTTTTCCATCATCTGTTGGAACTATTGGGTCACGTGAAACAAGTGTAAGTGATGCATATGGGTTTTTTCAAGAAAAATTTAATGGTATGGATAAGGTGACAGAGGGCGGGAATAAATTTGTTGCACTACTTAATCCAGAAACTAGAAATTTGGTATTTGATAAATTTGTTGAAATAGAGAAAAAATATTTTTGGACTATAGAAGCAAATAATCTTATATATAGTTTTAATAAAATCAGTGATGAAGACGAAGCCATTTATTTTGATACTGATGATCCATCACCACTCACGGCATCACAAATAAAAAATAAGTTTGGTGAGACCTTTAATCTTAAAGAATTTAATAAAGAAGAGGTAGAATAATATGTTTACAGAAAAAGAATTTGATAAAATTGTTGGAGCTTGGGAAAGCGCCATTACATTTAGTGAATCAATTAAAGCGGTTATTGGGGAGGTGTCAAGTTTGAGAGGCGTAGTTGATGCTGACGTTATGTATAAAGTGATTTCATTGGCAAATCCAGATTCTCGCGAATGGGCTAAAGATAAATATGTTGAAAAAGAAAAAAAGTATTTATGGACAACAAAAATTAATCAAAATGGGACAATTATTGAAAAAAGTTTTAATAAAATGAATGGTCGCTTATATTTTGATAGTGATAATGCAACCCCATTATCAAAATCAGAGATTGAAAATACTTTTGGTCTAATATTTGATTTAGATTACTTTGATAAAGAAGAAGTTTAATATGGCTGAAAATGTATATAGTTTCGTTAACACTTATGTTTTGTCTGTTAAAGATTTAAATGATGAAAAAAATGAGTTTCAAAATTTTGGTGTTTATATAAATCCATTAGATGGTTTAGATGATATTATAATTGGGACTGGTCTTGATGAAACTCCTCGTTGGATGGAAGATGCGCTTGATGGTCTTGGATTAGACGGAAGTGATTTTATCGAATATGATTTATTTGAATTAAACCTGAGAGTTAGAATTGAACTTCATGAAATGGAGGTTTAATAGTTGAAAATAATTGCTTTAACAACAAATAATAATATACTTAGAGCTTTTACAAAAGATTTTTCTGAAAATCAGGAAAGTTTTGAACAAAGTTTGTTATTTCCAATGGTGGCTGATAGCATTGAAAAAAATGATGAAGATAACTCTTTTACCATTATTTACAATGGACAAGCACGAAGAACTAAGCCAAATTCAAAAATGAAAGAAATTTTTGAAGTTTAGCTATTTACATTTAAGAAATTATAGTTTATAATAATAAATATATTAAATAAGGAGCATAATAATTATGTCTAAGGAAAAAGTATTAAAGGTTAACGAAATTGTAACAAGTATTGAGGGTGTTGAACCAGTTGCTCTTTATGCTCATGGTGTATTGATTAATAAGGATGAAGTTGGACAGTTCACAGTTGTTCGAGATGGTGATGATATTGGTTTGAGTTCACAAGAAGAGATTGTTGACGAAGCAATTACAAAAAGTGATTTTAATGAAGAAAGCATTCGCGAAGATGCGAAAGAAAAAGGTATTGAAGGCGAAAATATTATTTCATTGTTGGTTCAACTAGGTGATTATTCAAAGGTTGACGAACAACAAGGTTACACAGTAACAAATGATGTTTTGTTCACAGGTGGCCAAGTTCTTGAAATTATTAAGAAGGTTCAAGGTAAGTAAGATGATGTTATATAATCGTTCATTTATTAAACAATTGATTAATAGAAAATCAAACACACTTATTGGAAAATTTGCATTCACAAATAAGATGAGTGAAGATGTTTATTATACAAAAAGTGATAAGAATTTTAGCTTAATCATTTATCTTAAAAACAATGAAATGATTATGGAGACATTTGATTTGGATGGCAACTTATTGTCAGCGTCTATTGTGAGTGTAAAAGAGGAGAAAAATTAAAAAATGGCTGTAGAATTAAGAGAATTGCGTAACAATGTTAGTATCATTGGTACTTTGAAAACAATTAAGCTTGAAGAAAAACAAACTAAAAAGGGTAAAGATGCAATCATGGGACACTTAGTTGTTGAAGTGATTGATGGCGATAAAGTTAATAATATTCGTATTAATGTATTTGCAAACAAGTTTAAGGCTAATGGTGAAATTAGTAAGCTTTATAAGTCTGATAAGACTGTTATGGATGAATTTAAGAGTATTGATGTTGTTGGTCGTGAACAAGCAGATTTCATTTCAGTAACTGGTAATCTTGACGGAAATGATTATCCAGATGCAAATGGTGTACTTCGTAGCTCAACTCAAGTTCGTGGCGTATTTTTTAATCGTGAAGAAAAAGGAAGTGCAACACCACACGCATGGGCAACAGTTGAAACAATTGTTAATGGAATGACTGATATTGAAAATGAAGATGGTCCAACAGGTGAAAAGAGTGTTGAAGCTTATACTGTTGGGTATAATGCAACTCCAATTGAATTACAAAATGTAACCATTGGTGCAGATATTGCTGAAGCATTTTCATCAATGTATTTCCCAGGGACAACAGGTTTGATTACATATAAGATTAATAATTATACTGAAATCAAAAATGAAGCACCAACTGAAGCAGAAACACAAGGATTTGGTTCAACTGCGCGAGTTGAAGACTCAGCTGTTGGAAATTATGTAAGTAGTTTGGAAATTATTGGTGGTGAACAACCAATTGATAATGGAACAGAATTTACACCAGAGATGATTGATGAATTGTTAAAGTTGCGTCAACAACAAAAGACATTGGCATCACAACAACAAACGCAATCACAACCAAAGCAAGGATTTGGAGATGATGGAGGAAGAGACAAAGTATCTGACCCATTTGCAAATAGTTCAGCAAACTCAGGTGACGATTTCGATGCATTTTAAAAATTTTAAAAGAGAGTAATATCTCTTTTTTATTTCATAAAACTATTTACATTATGTAAATATTGATATATAATATAAATATAATTTAATTAAAGTTTATTACATGGAGGTATAAACGTGGGTGTTAATTTAAAAGGTATTAAGCCAGTGAAGGTATCAACTGATTTATCAAGTTATTCAACTTTGATTTATGGTGAACCTAAGATTGGTAAGACAACATTTGTACATGATTTGTATGGCGATCGTGTATTAATGCTTATGACCGAAAAACGTTATAAGACATTGGGCGGTGCTCATGTTCAGTATATTGGAAATTGGACTGAATTCACGACTGCTTTAGTACAACTTCGTGACCCAGCCGTTAAAGAAATGTATGATGTTGTTGCAATTGATACCATTGATAACTTGTTTGGTTTCTATGAATCTTACGTTGCATCTAAGTACAATGAAAAGATGATTGGTGAAAATTCAAATATCTATGGTAAAGATTGGACTGAAATGCGAAAAGGTTGGAAGGATAATCTTCTGAAGATTGAACGTGCAGGATATGTTCCAGTATTTGTTTCTCACGCAGTTCAACAAACTGTTCAAATTCCAAAGTCTGCAGTTGTTGAAAGTGAAGCATCAGAACTTACATCTTATCAAGAAGTTCAAGGCAAGAAAGATAACAAGACATATCTAGAATTCCAAAAATTTGTTCCAAGTTTGCGCGATAAGGATATGGCACCAATTAATAAGATGGTTGATAATATCTTATTCTTGAGCACAACATCAGATGAACAAGGTAATGAGCATCGCGTGATTTATACACGAGGTAATCTACAATGGCTTGCAGGTTCAACATTTAAAGATATTAAACCAATGATGCCACTAGATGCAAATGAATATCGTAATGCAATGAGTGAAGCAATTGCGAAGATCGATAAAGCATCACTGACAGATGAACGCCAAGCAGATATTGATGTTCAACCTGATGTACTTGATTACAATGCATTAATGAGCGAACTTAAGACATTAGGAGTTGCAATTAATAAGGCTGGACATAAAGATCGTGTTGTTTCATTGAGTGATGAAATCTTTGGTTTGGGTGTTAAAATGACTGATGCACAACCTCGTCAGGTTGAACTTGTTGCTGCCGCTGTTGAACAACTTAAGGCTCTTGCAAAGGAACTTGGGGTTGAGTATGGGAAAAAGTAAAGATATTGATGAAGTCGCCGAATATTTGAACAAAATTTTTAAAGAATGGAGTGATGACCAAGACGACAAAGAAGATTTCCCATTACCTGATGTAACAACAATTTTAGTGTTGTCATTGTTATCAGGTAACGATAATTTGTTAAAGAAGTTTACATTCTTCACAGACGAACAAAAATCTGAAGTATTTGAAAAAATTAAATAAGAACCTCATAAGAGGAGACAAGGGTGCTAAGGCATACCTAAACAAAAGGAGAATATGATGCAAAGTACATCATCTGCAGGCGTGCAAAATACGCAAACGAAGGACCGCATTACACTGAAAGATTTATTCTCAATTAAGTGGTACATTCACCAAACAATGGGTTGGAACCCTATTTCTTATTGGTTAATTGCTATTGCGGCAATTGGTAATTTTTATATCTCATTCTTCATGGGACATCCAATTACTTGGGTAACATTTGTTACTTATGTGGCGTCAATTTTATCAATTTGGTGCATTGGAGGTATTACTAATGCAAAGCCAGTAAATTCGGTTGGAGGCATTCTATCTGCTGTTCTTTATATTATTGTTGCATTATATTCAAAGAACCCAGCTGATGCGATGCTGCAAGGATTCTATATTCTAGTTCTTGATTTACCAGTTCTATTGATGCCTTCATGGGCAACTAATGTTCATCAAAAAATTCGTTTTATTCATGAAACTGATTTGCGTGGCGAAAAGTTTGGTAAGATGTTCTGGTATCCAGTATTAGTAATTCTCGGTGTTGGTTTATTCGCTTTATCATTCTGGTTTGAAACTCATATGCTTCATACACCACGACCATTGTTTGATTCATTAGTATTGGGTTCAGGTGCTGTTGGTGCAATTCTTACAACATTCCGATTTGGTGAAGCATTTGGTTTCTGGCTATTACAAGGTGCTCTTCAGGTAATTTTATGGGGTTACACAGCTTTGTCTGGTGATGCAAACTGGGTATTGTTCTTCACATATATGTTATTCTTGGTTAATGATTTAGTTGGAGTATTTGCTTCTAAGTGGTTCCATCATAAAACAGAAACACAAAATATTATTTCAAATAATTAAAAAACAAAGTCTGATGAAAGTCAGACGTACATAAACAAAATATGAAAGGTTGATATATAATTGATGTTAATTGTCGCTGGAGTTATTGGAGCTGGAAAGAGTACATTTACTAAAGAACTTGCAAGTGAACTTGGAACTAAAGCATTTTACGAACCTGTTGGAGGTAATCCAGTATTGCCTTTGTATTATTCGGACCCAAAACAGTATGGTTTTCTTTTGCAAATTTATTTCTTAAACCGTCGATTCAAAATGATTAAAGAAGCTTATCGCGAAAATAATAATGTTCTTGATCGTTCAATTTATGAGGATTTATTGTTTACTTCAATTAATTTCCAAAATGGTAATTTTAAAGAAGAAGAGTTTGAAGAATACAAATTCTTACTTGATAACATGATGGAAGATATTGAAGACATGCCTAAGAAAGCACCTGATTTAATGATTTACTTAGATGTAAGTTTTGAAACAATGCTTGAACGAATTAAGATGCGTGGACGTGAGTTTGAACAATTTGAAGATGGTGATGAATTAGAAAAGTATTATCATCAGGTTTGGGAAGCATATCAACAATGGTATGTAGATTATAATAAATCAGCTAAGATTAAAATTGACGTTACTACTCACGACTTAGTGACTGAAGAAGGTAAAGATTTTGCTCTTGAAGAAGTCAAAACTAAGCTAAAGGAAGAAGGATTATTATGATAAAGATTATTGGTGAACTTATTGGTTACGTTCTTGCTACATCAATTTTAGCTTTACTATTAACATTTGTTTGGGGTATAGCATTATCATCAATTGGTATAGCTGTTTCTATTAAGACTATTATAATTATTTCGTATGCAATTATTTTTTCTATACATGTTGCAAAAGTAACTTTTGAATTGTAAAATAAAAACACGGTGTAAAAACTATTTACATTTGTGTTTTTTTAGTATATAATAGATATTGTAATAAGGAGTACATTTATGGCAAAAAAGAAATGTTATTATAAAGATTGTTTTGATGCAAATACTCGTTGGGATGACGCAGACTTAGTGAAATTTAATGGAAAAAACTATTGTTATCATCATTATCCAATAGTTGCAAAAGAGCACGATGATAGGCAAAAACTTATTTCATATATTAAACAATATATGCGTGTACCATACCCATCAGGAATGGTATTGGGTCAAATAAAGAAATTTCATGATAATTATAATTATACATATGAAGGTATTATTGATGCTTTAGAATTAATTAAGGTAACACCAAGTGTAGTTATTGATAATAATAGAGGAATTGGTATAGTCCCTTGGTATTATGATAAAGCACAAGATTTAAAGAATAAACGCCAAACAGAAAACTCAGATGATGAAGTTCGTCAAAAGGTTTATGTTTCAAATAGTATGTTAGAAAAAACAAAGAAAGCAGAAAAATTTGATTTTTCGGAGTGATAGGTAAAGATGGACAGGGCAGATACTTTTTTATATCCACAGCGTCAAGTGTTTTCAGTATTAGGAAACATTTCGAAAAATCCATCATTATATCTTAAGGATGAAAATAAATTAGATGGTGTTGATTTTTTAACAGATTTTCATAAAACAGTTTTTAATGTTATTCGTAATATTATTGTTGATAACTCATTAATAAAAAATATTGACCCGATAACAATTGATAATTACTTAAAACCATATCCAAGGTATTATGATATTTGGCAAAGTAATAATGGAATTGATTATATTGAAGATGCAATTAATTCATCACAGTTTGAAATGTATGAACATGATTATGATATTGTTAAAAAATATTCATTGTTAAGGCAATATCGTGATATTGGCGTTGACGTAAAAGATTTATATGATTATGACGGTGATGCATCAACATTAACAAAAAGTGCTGAAAAAATTGAAAAGATGTCATTAAATGATATTCTTGAACATTATACGAGTAAAGTAATTGATTTAAGAAATGATATTGGTGAAACATCAGGTGACATTGTTAAGTTTGATATTTCAGATGGCATTGATGATTTATTTACTCAATTAGCAGAAAAACCAGAGATGGGTTATCCATTTGTTAATGAGTATTATAATGGATTATTTAGAGGTATGAGACCAGGTAAGTTCTTACTTCGTTCAGGTGATACAGGTACGGGAAAAACACGACAAGATATTATTGATATGTGTAACGTTGCATGTGATGAAAGATATGAACCAGGACGAGGTTGGGTAAAAACAAACGCAACATATCCAATATTATTCATGTCAACAGAGTTGAACAAACAAGAGCTTCAAGTTTTAGCATTAGCATATTTAACGGGTATGACATCAAGTGATATTGAGTCAGGTGAATATAATAGTGAACAAAGAAAAATGTTACAACACGGTGTTGATGTAATCAAAAGAGCAAAGATGCATTTTGTTTATATTGCAGACTTTAGCTTAAATGATATTCGATTATTGATTGAAGAACATGTAATGAAGTATCAAGTTCAATATGTTGTATTTGATTATATTCAAAATGCAGAAAAATTATCAAGAACTTTACAAGAAGGATATGGTCATACACTACGTGAAGATGAAATTGTCCAAGCTGTGTCTCGTGAGTTGAAAAAAATTGCTGAGAAGTTTGATTTGTTTATTATAAGTAGTACACAACTTAATGGTAAAGCGAAAGATGATAGTATTTTTGTAAGTAAAGATGCGAATGTTCTTCGTGGGGGAAGGAGCACGGCCGACAAGATTGATTATGGTATTCTTACATTTAGAGCAACTCCTTCAGATTTAAAAAATTTAGAAGATGTTATAACGAGTGTTGGCGGGTTTGAACAGAGAGAACCAAACTTTGCACATTGGGTTTATAAAAATCGTGCAGGATTAGACCATATTGTTATATGGACACAGATGGACCTTGGAAGTATGCGAGAAATTCCATTGTTTATTACAGATTATAATTATAATTTAGTTACAGATGTTAAGAGAATAACTGGTGTTGTTGTTGATGAAGAAGAATATCAACCATCAGAGGAAGAGGCAGACTTTTAATAATATATGAACAACGCTGAGATAATAAGTCAAATAACAAATGAAGATGTTTTTCGCTTATTAGAATTTCTTGGTGGTGAACCAAAGGTAGTTAATGGTGTTATAGTATCAACAACAATTTGTCATGGTGGTGATTCAGATAAATTAGGATATTATCCAGATTCAAAAAGATTTATGTGTTACACTCATTGCGGAAACTTTGATATATTTAATTTAATTATGAAGGTTAAAAATATATCATTTATTGAAGCTGTCAAATATATAGAAAACTTCTTTAATATTGGTCAACCAATTATTGGAGAATTTAAAAAACATGATGATGGGTTTGATTCAATTATTGATAATCCAGTTGCAAATTTACGTAATCGTAGAGATAAGCAATATAAAGAATTAAAGGTTATTGAAAATGAAAGTGTTTTACAATCATTTTATGATTTTTATTATGATGGTTGGTTGAAAGAAGGCATTTCGAAAGGCGTAATGAAACAATTTGGTATTAAGTTTTCAATAATTGATAATCAAGTTATTATTCCACATCGAAACATTGACGGTAAATTAGTTGGTATTCGTGCACGTAATTTAACTAAAGAGGTTGTTGATACAGGTAAAAAATATATTCCAATTTATTATAATGGAGTTTCTTATCGTTATCCAACAGGTTTAAATTTGTATGGAATTGATATTAATAAAGATTATATTAATCATTCACATCAAATAATATTGTTTGAAGCAGAGAAGTCAGTATTAAAAATGAATAGTTATTTTAACGGAAGTAATGCTGTAGCTTTAAATGGAACCATGCTCAGTGATGACCAAGTTAAATTAATTGATTCACTTGATGTCAATGAGGTTATAATTGCAGTTGATAAAGAATATGAACATGCAAATACTGAGGAGTCAAAAGAATATGCAAAAAAGATTTTTAGTATTTTTAAAAAATTGAAAAGTAAATATAATGTTTCAATCATTTGGGATAAAGATGATTTGTTAAATCACAAAGATTCTCCAGTTGATGAGGGAAAAGATGTATTTTTGAAATTAGTTCATGAAAGGATTGTGATTTAGAAAAATGAAAGAAAATTTAAATTTCAAGATTGTAGAGAGTTTAGACAGCGATACCGAGCCAGAGGACATGATTGATAGAATTTTGCTTGCTAGAGGTGTTAAAAACCTAGAAAAGTACAAAAATCTGCCAAAAGAGCTTGATTCTATCCCAGAATTGGAACCGCTTGCCCTGTTTAACATGAAAGAGGCAGTGTGTGCACTGACAAGCGCAATTAGTGACGAAAAAGTCATCGGAATCTTAGTTGATGGTGACGCGGATGGGTTTTCAAGTGCTTCAATGATGAAAATGTACCTAAATAAGGTGTATTCTGCAGATAAAATAAAAATTTTATCTCTACCATTTAAAGCTCACGGTTTATCACAGTCATTAGAAATGATTGAAGATGCACAACTTGATATGTTAATAGTTCCAGATGCTGGAAGTAACGATTTTGATTATCAAGACGAATTATCGTCACAAGGCGTTCAAGTACTTGTTATAGACCACCATGACATTGATGACCAAGGTCGAGCTATTGAAAATAACAAAGCAATCATTGTAAATAATATGTTATCAATGAATGCTGATACAAATGAAAATCTTGTTGGTTCAGGTATGGTTTATGAATTCATTCGTGAACTTGATAGAATATACAACGTTGGCATTGACTTAGAATTAGCATTATTCTCATTAGGGCAAATTGCTGACATGAGTGATGTTAGCGATTTTGAAATTAGACAAAATGTTTTACGTGGCTATCAAGCAATGAAAGAACATCCATTCTTTTCTGCTTTCTTCAACGACTATCAACTTGATGAAATGTCAGTTCATAAAATGGCATTTGAATTAATTCCAAAAATTAATGCGGTTACTCGTGTTGGAACAATTGAAGAACGATTAGATTTGATTAGTGCATTATCTTGTGAATGGCCAAATATTGTTGTTGGCGCAGAACGTCGTCGAAAAAATAAAGTATCAGGAAAAATGGAAAAGGTAACACTTGATTGGTCAAAGTATGATATTGAAATTGATTTAATTACAAAAATTAAAGGACGTCAAGATTCGTTAACTAAAAAATCAGTTGCATCTATTGACTATTTATCATCACAAGAAGATGGGTTAATTATTGCTGAATTAGAAGATAGTAATGTAATGTCATTAAGTGGTTTAATTGCAAACAAAATTATGTCAAAGCACCAAGTTCCAGTTTTTGTTGTTCATTATAATGAAGAAAAAGAAACTTATTCTGGCTCAATGAGATGCCCAGGTGAATTTGAATTTAGAACTTGGATAAATGAAACAGCATTAGCAACAAGTCAAGGTCATGAACAGGCTGCAGGTATTTCAATTAAAAAAGAAAACATTCCATTAATGTTAGAAGAAACTCATAAATTAAATATGAACAAAGATTTTTATAATGTTGATGCAGTTTATGATGAATTTTCTACAACACCTACAGATATTGAAAAAGTTAATGATAACTTAAGTTTGTTTGGTGGAAGAGTTGAGGAACCAAAATTTGGATTTATGGGAATACCAATTGAGAAAAGAAATATTAATGTTCGTGGTAGTGTGGTATCGTTTTCATATCGTGGGCTTAAATTTATCATGTATAATGGAACAAAGTTTAGTGAATGGCTGATGAGCTCAGGTTTTGTTCAAAAATTTAAATTTGATATTTATGGTGTACCGTCTGAAAACGATTGGAACAATGTTGTTACACAACAAATAGTTATCGATGATATTGCATTGCATCAAAAAGATATTGTTGAAATTAATGAAAATGATGATTATGATTTTTAATCATTTTTTTATTTACATTTGATTTTTAATATGATATAATAAATATATAAATAAGAGAGGTATTATTACATGGTAAATGTTAAAGCTGTTGAACGAGAAACGCCAGAATCAAAATCTGTATTAATTTGGACTGATGGGGCATCACGAGGAAATGGTGTTTCAAAAGAGGCTATTGGTGCTTATGGATATTATATGAATTATAAAGGTTATACTAAAGATTTTGTTGAGGTTGAGACCGGTGTTACAAACAATTCAATGGAACTTAAAGCTGTCATTGAAGCATTAAAGGCTATGAAGAGAAAAGATATTCCTATCATTGTTTATACTGACAGTGCATATGTATGTAACGGTTTAAATTATAAATGGTATAGAGGTTGGCGTAACAATAATTGGCATACTAAAAAGGGTGATGAAGTAAAAAATAAAGAAGAATGGATTTCACTAGTTACATTATATGAAAGCTTCCCATTTATTTCAATTCAAAAAGTAAAGGGTCACGCAACAAATAAGAACAATATTTTCGTAGATGAAATGTTAAACTCTGCAATGGATGATTTTACTAAAGGAGAATGACCATGACATTTGATGAAGCAATTGAGCATTTTAGAAATAATACAGATATTTCTGGTACAGCCGTCTTCTTAGATGATGTAGAAGATACATTAAAAGAACTACGTGAAGAATATGCGCCAAGTATTGAGATGACTAAATCACAAAAAGATTTAATATTACAAAATCAGGATGAAGACAAACTATATGAAATTATGGGAGACTATGACGGATGTTATTTCAATGCAGAGTTTTCGGGTGATTTAGAACCACACGAAGTAGCAAGTGCTTATCTTCACCCAGAAACAATCAAGGTAGTTGACGAATAGCGAGAGGAGCATAATTATGACATTTGATGAAGTATTAGATGAAATGAATTCAAATCAAGAACCAAGTGAGTCCATAAGATTTATGGAGAAGTTACGTGATATTTATGCACCAACGATTGAAATGACTTTTGAGGAACATGAATATTTTAAAAATTTTCGGTTTACTGATAGTTCATTTACTCAGTTATCCGAGAGTATCATGAAACAAGGAGACTTAGTGAAGTTTGGTCTTAAAAGTACATCTTTATACCTAATGGGTCTATCAGAAGAACAATTAATGCAAGCATGGCTACACCCCGAAAATATTAAAGTAAATGACAAGGAGATATTGTAATGGCAGATAGTTTAACAGTTATAGTTAAGAATAATGCAAGAGCAGATAAGTTGAATATTAAATTGCGTATGCTTGGTTTAACAAGTGAGGTTATGTATGGTAATGCTAAACGATTTATAATATGGAATTGTGGTTTACAAGGCCAGTATTCTATGTATAATGCAGAGGGTAAATATCCTAAAAATCCAATCAAGATTAATCGTATCTTGGAGTGCCAGACAAAAGAAGAACTCTTTGATTTAATTACTGGATTGGGGAAAGACTGATGAAATATGTTATTGATTTAGATGGAACAATATGTGTTGAAAAAGAAAAAGGAACACCATTTACTGAGTATGCAAATGTTAAACCTAAACTTGATGTAATTAATAAAATCAATGAATTACACGATAATGGACATGAAATAATTATTTCAACCGCTCGTCACATGGTAAGTACAAATGGCGATGTAGGAACCATTATGATGCGTATTGGAGAAATAACACTTTCTTGGTTGAGAAAAAATAATGTAAAATATGACAAGATTTATTTTCAAAAACCTTATGGTGATTTTTATGTTGATGACAAGTCAATGAGTATTAATGCATTCTTAGATGAAGAGGTATAGAAAAAATGCAACTAAAAACTGTAATAATTCCAGCAGCCGGCCGCGGCTCCCGGTTAGACAAATTAACTGACTTATATCCAAAACCGATGATGCCTTATAATCATAAACCTATTATTGACACATTAATTAATCAATATAAGGGTGATTTTGATATTATTGTAATTGTTGTTGGTTATAAAAAAGAAAAAATTATTTCTTATGTTAATGAACACTTTGATGATTTAGATATTAGGTTTATTGAACAAAAAGAATTAAATGGCTTAGCAACTAGTGTTGAGTTAGGCTTGTCAGTTCTTCTTGAAGATGAATTAAGAAATAGTTTAATTACTGTTCAATTGGGTGATGTAATTGTTCCAAGTGTTTATCCTAACGGAAATAACCTATTATATGCAAGCACTGTTAAAGATTGGCAGCGTTGGTGCATGGTAAAAACAAATGAGTATGATTATGTTGAGGAGTTTATTGATAAACCTGCTGATAAGCCTAATACTAATAAAAATTTAATAGGTGTTTATCAATTTAGAGATGGATATGATTTAAGATATGCATTAGATACAGCAAAAGCTTCATCTAATAGCAATACCGGTGAATATGAATTAAGTGATGCATTAGCTATTTATAATAATATGAATGGACTAGGTGTTGAGGTTGTTGATGAATATATTGATTTAGGAGAAGTTGACAAATTTAATTTTATAAACGATAATATTTCTAGGTCATTTAATAATATTGAAATTAGTGAACGTGGCACTGTTATTAAAACAAGTACAAACAAGGGTAAGCTTAATCAAGAATTTAACTGGTACAAAACAGCACCTGAATCAATTAAAAAATACTTACCAAAAGTATACGACGCACTACCAGAACATAATGGGTATGAACTTGAGCGAATTAATGCGACTCAACTTCAAGATATGATGATGTTTAAGCACACAGATTATGTAACGTGGGAAAAAGTATTTAATAATATAAACGGATATTTAGAAACAGCTATTTTTGAAGGAGAACAAGTAGAAAATTTTAATATTCGTCAAGATAATATTAAAATGCTTATTAATAAACTCACCGAACGAACAGTTGATTTAGTTGAAGATTTTCCCTATAAAGAGTATACCATTAATAATGTATTGTATAAGAATCCATTATACCACATTGATGAACTAATTTCTATTATTAAGAATGAGATTATCAACAACAGGGAACTAAAGCCAGTAAATGCTTTGCTTCATGGAGACTTATTCTTTGGAAATATGATGTTTGATGAAAAAACAGATGAATTAAAGTTAATTGACCCTCGTGGAAAATATGGTGATACTATGCAGTATGGCGACATTCGTTATGATATTGCGAAACTAAATCATTCAATTAATTATGAGTATGACTTTATTGTAAATGATTTATTCTCATTTGATATTGATTATTCAAAGATTAATTATATTGTTTATAGTGGAAACTTACAAGAAATGAGATATTTGTTTAATGAAATGTGCGAGTCTTTAAGTATTGATTATGATACCACTGAATTGATTACAGGTTTGTTATTTATCACAATGATTCCATTACATGAAGATTCATATCCACATCAAGTAATGCAATTTGCAAAAGCATCAGAAATTTTAAATAAATTTATTTAATTTTAAAGTACTGTTTACAAACAGTACTTTTTATGTTATAATAATTATATTAAATAAATAAGGAGTTTAAGAATGAATATAGCCGTAGCAAAAATGGGTCGTACCATTAAATTTGATAGAAGTCATTGGGGGCATGGTGCAGGAAATAATGAACCTGGTGTTTTAATATCTTCATTAGCTAATAGTAATCCTGAAAACAACTATTACATTATTGGTAAAAGTGATTTTAGCAAGCTATCAGATGATTTAAAAAATACATTATTTATTAATAGCAATGTGTTTGATGGCTTTAAAGATTTTAATATTAAAAAACATGATATTGAAATGTATTCTTATAATCAATTGAAAAATATTAATTTTGATTATGGTATCATCATTGGCGGCGTTGCAGCAAGAGTCAATATGAAGGACAAATTTTACAAAACTAATAAAGATACAAAGAAAGCTGATAAAGAATTGGGTTTTGTATCTCCACTTAATATGTTTCATTCATATGCTGCACCAATTATCAACTTTTTAAATTATACAAATATTCCATGGACGTTTTTCACTTCTGATGCACGTCAAGTTCCAATCGCTGCGCATGATTTAATAAATCGTGAGGTAGGAGCATTGGGAACAATGGAGAAGCAATATAAATCAAAATATTTTAGTGGTCTAGGTGATGGTGGTCAAGATGTAACTTATCAAATTAATGATATGGTTTATGCTGGTGCTGAGTTAGTAACAGTATTAGACCATTCAGTTCCAAAATATTCAGGACAAGAAAAGACAATTAATCTTGGTATGTTCTTTCACAAATATGATGATAAGAAACGAAATGAAAAGATTAAGTCTTATATTAATATGTTTGATAAAGATTCTATCTCTGTTTTTGGTAAGTGGAAAGAAGAGCTTGCTGAAGGCGATGAACGATTTAAAGGACCAGTATCTTTTGATGAAGTTCAAAATATTATGTTGAGAACAAAATATACTGTTTGTTATCCGATTACAAAAGGAGATATTAGTGCAAAATGGATTGAAGCCATTCGTGCAGGAGTTGTTCCGTTTTTGCTTGAGTCATATGACCAAGATCATAATCTTAATGAAAATTTTGATTTTCCTGAAGAGTTATATGTGTCATCCCAATATGAATTACTTGATAAAATAAATTACTACAATAACAATGATGCTGCCTATAACGAGCTTATAAATAAGCTAAGTAATATTTATGATTATATTAGTGATAACATTTTAGATTATTATAATGAAATGTTTGCAGAGGTACCCAATACGAAATGAGGTAAGAATGAATTAAAGTTATAATAGAAGGACAATTACCATCAATGAACCAGGTAATTAATAGTAATAGATATTCAAGATATAGTGGTGGAGATATGAAACGTGCTTGGACTGCTAGAACTGCATCATCTATTAAAAAGCAATTTATTGGTCAAACACTAGATGATGGACCTTATTGGTTTAATTTTGTTTGGTATCGTAAAGATAAACGAACAGACCCAGATAATATTGCAAGCACAGGAATGAAATTCATATTTGATGGTTTTCAATTGGCAAAAGTTCTCAAGAATGATGGTTGGCAACAGGTAAAAGGTTTTAATCATGAATTTAGAATTGATAAAGAAAAACCACGAGTTGAGATAAATATTACAAAAATTACAAAAGAGTGAATTCTATTTACTCTTTTTAGTTTATATGTTATAATATAATTATATTATAAATAAGGAGCAAGGTAAATGCAAATTAGTATTGAAGGACCAAAGGGAACTGGTAAGTCAACTGCAATTGCAAGATTAGTAGCAAATAATCAAGATGAATTTGGAGATTATGAAATACTTCATTCAACTGCACACACAGAAACGGGTAATGATTTTTATCGTGATATGTTATCAAAATATCCAAACATTATTTTTGATAGGTATATTCTTGGTGAGTTAGTATATCCATATTCGTATGGACGAGCACCAAAGGCAGGTTTATTTGATGCAATTAACTTAGTTAGGGAACTTGATTTA
This sequence comes from Phorticella flavipennis, assembly GCA_037040045.1. NCBI lineage: Eukaryota > Metazoa > Arthropoda > Insecta > Diptera > Drosophilidae > Phorticella > Phorticella flavipennis. Next base: position 80,213 of record JBANCY010000070.1, read on the forward strand.
ATGGTTATTAGTTATTCATCTGATGATAGTATTCTTTATAACAGGGTATTAACACGTGATGGTGTAGTTGACAGTGGTATTTTTAAATCAAATAAAGAATTTACAATGTTAGCTTATTTGCTTAAAGATTTTGATAATGTTATCACTATTGATGTAGCAAAAGAAAACATTGATGAAGTATTAGAGGAGGTATTTCAATGGAAATGAGATATGGCAATATGAGTCAAGCATATGAGGATTTAGCTTATCTGCTTTCGGCTGTTGGTGAAAAAGTTGGAAACACTCATGAACTTAACAATATGCAATTTACTTTAACTAATCCAAAAAATAATTTGTCACTTTCAAGGTCCGGAAGTAAGTATGGTTTATCACTATCATATGCCCTTGGCGAATTGATTTGGTATTTATCAGGCGATAATTCAACTCGTTTTATTAGTAATTTTGGTAGTCTTTGGAAGAGAATTAGTGATAATGGAGTAACTAATAACTCAGCTTATGGGTATTTAATCCAACATAAACATGGTTTTAACCAATTGAAATTGATGTATGATATTTTAGTTGATGACCCAAATAGTCGTCGTGCAGTAATTAATATTAATACGCCACATAAAGAAGTCATTGAAACAAAAGATGAACCATGCACTATTTCAATTCAATTCTTTTTGCGCCAAGGTAAACTTAATGCAACAACAGTGATGAGAAGTAATGATATCTGGTTTGGCACACCTTATGATGTTATTTATTTCACAACATTGCAGCAAATTTTAGCAAAAGAATTAAATGTAGAATTAGGAACTTATACTCATTTTGCAGGTTCTCTTCACGTTTATGATAGCGTGTTTGAGGATGTTAAATTAGCTGGTTCTGTTTATCAAAAATATGATGAGTCATTAAACATTGATGTTTTAGCATTAAATGAACATGTTCTTGATATTAAAAAGGAATTGGTGTCAATGGATGGTGATATGAAGAAAAATGTCATCACAATTGCAAAAAAATATGATATTATTAAGTAAAAACTATTTACATTGGTTAAAATATGTGGTATAATAATATATATTAAATGATACGGAGGTATTTATGAAAATAGGGTTAATCGATTATGGTTATAAAAATAAACCATTTCGTGCTCATTATAATGACGCAGGAGGTGATGTGTACACGGAAGAGAAAATAACAATTGAACCTAACTCGACAGTTAAAGTACCACTAAAGTTTGGTCTTGCTTTACCTGATGGTTTTATGGCAATTATTATGCCTCGTTCAAGTATGGCATCAAAAGGTATTGTATCAGAACTTCCGCCAATTGACTCAGGTTATAATGGTGAAATTCATGCAATATTAACTAATCACACAACAAAGAATGTTGAAATTGAGGCTGATTCACGTATTGCACAAATCGTAATCATTCCAATTATTTTACCAGAGTTTGTTCCAATTGAACAACTTAAAGGTGAAGAACAACGTTCTAATAACGGTTTCGGAAGTACAGGAGTATAAAATTGGAAAAAACAGTATATTTAGCATCACCATTCTTTACAAGCGAACAAATTGGACGAGTTAATCACGTATTGTCCTTGTTAACATCAAACAAGACAATTGCACCAGGCGGCATTTTTCTTCCAATGTTACATCAACATGAGGAATTTGGGTTTGGTACGCCAAAGTGGCAAGAAGCAACATTTAAATCTGACGTTCGTCAAATTAACGCAGCTGATGTTGTAGTAGCAATTTTAGACTTTAAGGCTGAAGAACGTAATTTTGAACCAGATGCTGGAACTATTTGGGAAATTGGTTATGCATTTGCTCAAAGTAAGCCTGTAATTATGGTACAATTCGTTGACGAAAATGAATTGAACTTAATGTTAGCAGGTTCTTATACAGCATTCTTTAATGGTTTGGGGGAAATTGATGGTCTTAAAGACTATGATTTTGAAAACTTGCCACAAGTATTCACAACTAAAAAAGTATTTTAATACTTTTCAATTGAAAGGAAGTAATTATTATTAAATCTCATAAAGCAATCATCATCTCAGCATTGACGTTCGGCGCGTTCTTAGTAGGCGCAGGAAGTGCAAGTGCAGATTCAAATTACACTGTACAACCCGGAGACACATTATCAAAGATCGCGAAGAATTTCGACACTACTGTTGATACTTTAGCGGCAGATAATAATATCGCAAATGTTAACCTTATTATTGCAGGTGAAACATTAAAAGTAACAAATAATGAAAAAACAGGAAATGTAGTAGTTGAAGTACCAACTCCACAACCTCAAGTTGAACAACCTAAGATTGTTCAACAAACGCAACAAACAAATGGAGATGCAGGTTATGCAGCAAGTCAAATTGCAGCAAAAACTGGTACATCAGTAGAAATATGGTCTTACATTATTGAACGTGAATCAGGCGGAAATGCAAATATTCGTAATGCATCATCTGGTGCTTATGGATTTTTCCAATTGCTTGGTCATGGAGAACATGATGGAATGAGCACAGATGAACAAGTAAATATGGCAGTTGACGTTTATAACGCACAAGGTTTTTCTGCTTGGGAAGTAACTCATTAAAAAGAAAAGTAACAATTATTGTAATGTAGTTGTTACTTTTTTGTTACATTCTTGTAATATTAAAAGTATATAATAAATATATAAATTAAAATAAACGAGGTAAAATAAAATGAAGAATTATACAGAAGCAACTTTAAAGGCAATGGGAATTAAAAAGGTACGTCGTCTCTTATCAAAGATGAATGTCAAACATGATTTTTTTATTACATTAGATGAAATGATTGAATTAGTTTTAGCAAATCAAGCATAAATCTATTTACATTTTGGCTTATATATTATATAATATATTTATATTAAATTATTAGGAGAAATGTTTATGCAACCTGTTATGACAGTTGATTTAGCTCTTATTGGTGATTATTCGTCTGAAGCAAAAAATAATCGCAATTTGTATTACAGTCGTGGTGTTTTAGTTGAGGGCGTGTTAACTGGTGCTTATTCAAAGATAAGCGGTTTGATTTTCAAAGTTCAATATAACATTGATGACGCCCCCATTGATTTTAATGAGTTTATTGATATTGATGAATTTAATAAGGTACTCAGTTTATATAAGTTTTCTAATATGAACTTTGATGCTATTGTTGCATCTGTTGCGTCGACTTATTTGAAAGATTCATTAGAGGATAAACAAAGAAGTATTAAAGAATACATTTCATTAATGATTGAACATGAAACGGAGGTATTAGAAACTGTCAATGATTAAAGTATTTAGTAAACATAATTGTGCACAATGTCGTATGGTCAAGCAATGGCTTAATAGAGAAAATATTGAATTCACAGATAGTAATATTGAAGAAGACCCTACTTCTATAAAATATTTGCAAGATATGGGATTTAAAAATGTACCAGTTGTATTTAATGATAATGAGCTTGTTTGCACTGGTTTTAATTTAAAAGAATTAAGAAAGTTGAGGTCTTTACAATGAGCAAAATTATTTTTAATTATGGGACTATGAATGCTTCAAAGTCTGCTCAACTATTAATGACTGCACATAATTATCAAGAAAAAGGTGAAACACCTATATTAATAAAGCCAGGTATTGACGATAGAGGTGAAGATCCTTTAGTTATATATTCACGAGTTGGTATAAGTGAATATGCTGATATAATTGAACAAGATGAAATAATTAATTTAGATATATTAAATGAAGCTTGGGAATATAGTGAACGTCCTTCGGCTATCTTAGTTGATGAAGCTCAATTTATTTCAAAAGATGGAATTTTATCAATTACACGATTTGCAAGAGATAATAATTTAAGTGTATTTGCTTATGGTTTATTAAAAGATTTCAAAAATGAATTGTTTGATGGCTCAAAGATTTGGTTACAAGAAGCAGATAATTTAAATGAGATTAAAACAACATGTAGGTATTGCAATCGTAAAGCAACTGTTAATGCAAGAATTGTAAACGGAAAAATTGTAAAAGATGGCCCAATTGTATTAATTGGTGCTGAAGAATCTTATGTATCAGTGTGCCGTAATTGTTATGATAATAGATAGGGGAAAATAATGTCAAAAAATATAGTGTATTTAAAGCAAGAAATTATTGATGAAGTTAGTAAGATATATGATAATATAGTTAAATTTCCTTTATCTGGTTTAATTCAAGATGTGGATAATGCAGATATTTTTGAAGATTTGACGCCCACAGAAGAAAGAATGATTCTTAGGCTTTTATCAGGTGATGAAACAATTGAATTAAAGACAAAACCATCAGAGTATTATGTATTATATAGAGAAATGGTTGGTGGTGGAATTATGTATTTGGGAGAAAACAATTGGGGAGGGCCAAGAGATTATCCTGATTTTACTGAGAAAGGTGTTATATTTGCAGAGAATTTTCAAGATTTACACAAATATAAAAATATATTTTACTCAATTGGTTTAATTAAAGATAACAAACTTATACGTTTAACTGAATTTTAACCTACTTGTAGGTTTTTTATTTACATTTCTTTATAGATATGTTATAATATATTTATATATTGAAAGGATGTTTTATCTATGAATGAAAAAAGTTATTCTGGACTCCATAATCACACAGACTTTTCCAATTTAAGATTGAAAGACGCAGTTATAAAAGTAGAAGAATTAATACCAAAGGCAAATGAACTTGGCTTAAATGGTTTAGTTATCACTGACCATGAAACACTTAGTGCACATGTTAAAGCTCAAAAATATTATGATAGTCACAAAGAAGAGCTTGGTGATTTTAAGGTTGGTTTTGGTAATGAAATTTATCTTGTAGATGAAGACGAAGTAACAAAAAAGAAGGAAGATGGCGAGAAAGTTATCTTTAATCACTTTATCTTAATCGCAAAGAATAAACATGGTTATGATTTCTTAAAAAAGCAATCTACTCAAGCATGGAAAAATGAGTTTAATTATCGTGGTATGTCACGCGTTCCAACATATTATTCATGGTTAGAAGACACTATGAAAGAATATAAGGGTGATATTATTGCAAGTAGTGCATGTTTAGGCGGTAAATTACCACATTTGATTTTGGAATATAATGAAAATCATACGCATGAAAACTATCAAAAAATTATTGATTGGCTGAGATATATGGTCGGCATTTTCGGTAAAGATAATTTCTATTTAGAAATGCAGCCATCACATCAAGAAGACCAATTAATTGTTAATAAGTATATTGTGAAAATTGCAAAAGCTTTAGGTCTTAAATATATTATTACAACTGATGCACATTATTTAAGTTTGAAACAAAAGCAAATTCATAAGATTTATTTACAATCAACAAATGAAAATCGAGACGTTGATAGTTTTTATGATACAACTTACTTAATGTCAGCAGAAGAGGTTAAAGAATTCTTTGATGATGAAGATGTTGTCAATATTGCATTTAAAAACACAAATAATATTATGGCATCATTAGAACCAATTACTTTTAAACATACAACAATGATTCCATCTAGTCATATTCCAAAATTTGAGCATGTTAAAGACGTGCCATTTAATTTATCAAAATATCCATTAATTGAAAAATATATTAATTCACCACATATTGAAGATAAATATTATATTAAATTAATTTTAGATGGTATGATTTCGCATAATCAAGAATATAATGATGTCAATCTAGGACGTATTAACACAGAGCTAGACGTTGTTAATGCATTATCTGAGAGCTTTAAAATGCCAATGAGTTCATATTTCTTAGTTGATAAAGAGTTCGTTGATATTATGTGGGAAACATCATTAGTTGGCGTTGCGCGTGGTTCAGCTTCATGTTTTTACACAAATTATTTAATTGATATTGTTCAAATTAATCCACTTAAATATGATTTACCATATTGGCGTTTCTTGAATAAAGATCGTTTGGATGATATGCCAGATATTGATTTAGATACGCAGGGAGACCAACGTAAACAAATCATACAAAAAGTCAAAGAGCGATTTGGAAATGATGTTGTTATTAATGCAGGTACATTTTCAACTGAAGGTGTTCGTTCATCAGTGTTGACTGCATCTCGTGGTATTGGTTTAGATGTAAATGAAGCAAATAATTTACTTGATTTGTTACCAAATGATAAAGGTAATAATTGGCCAT